>JAYRBW010078461.1:0-24250 GCA_036023295.1 Invenusta paracnida | reverse complement strand
AGTACTAAACATCTAGGGGGTTGATTGTTGGGACCTCGTTCCATTAGGCTGGAGCCTCTGGGCTCCCGGACTAATATTGTGTACAGTAAAATGTCGGAAAAACTATCATTTGCAACGGTAAAATTAAATTCAGAAATTGTAAATAATAATCTCTAATTAAATTTCTGGTTTAAAATTATAAATTAAAACATATAGCAAGCGTTTATAATAGAAAACTATAGAAAGTGCAATATTGCAGTACAACGTACATCGTAGCTAAATAAAAACTGAGGAAAGGTAATGAAAGTTAATGACAGAAAGTTGATTACTTTTGAGAGTTACGACGAGTTTGGAAATATGAGTAAATGTTACAATCTTCTGTATCTAAACTGAGCATGTAACACACAGTTTACTTAATTTTAAATCACAAACACGACATACAGGGGAAGGGATGAAGGAGAAAGATTAAGATTGTTTTCAACAACAGACTGCAAAGAGGGAGAACGAAACGAGGCTTTGAGTGGAATGTGGACACAATCGGTTGTTCCTCGTTGCTGGTAGCTCCTTCGTTGGATGGTTGGAAGGTGTCGGGGAAGGAAAACCAATGCACTGCGTCTGCGCTTTCATGTTTGAACTTAGTGAAGTTCGGAGATGGAAGGACAGGAAGATGCAATATAGAGAGAGTTTTGGTGTTTGAGGAGAGGAGAAGAGAAGAGAGGAAAGTGTCGACGTGTTCAGATTTGAAAATAATTGTATTGTGCCTCGGTGGTGTAGTCTTTTAACTCCATATTTGCGAGAAGTAACTTGTGTGATGGAATCTTCTGGAAAAAAGGCGAGGATGTTACTGTGTTGAACGCACTTTCCCCCATGTGTACTCAGAAAATATTGTGGGTACGTCTCCAGCTTTACTTTCTCATTGTGTCCTTGAATGGTTGGATTGATTGCTCGACTTTAGCGCTGAATATAACAGAAAATATTATTATGTTTAGAATCAGTTTCACCTATAGTATGTCCATAAGATTTTCATTATAAGTAGTCAGTATACACAAGTATGTAAAACCCACCACTACCAATATTATTCAGTTTGAAAGAAACCTAAATCTTCACGTTTATAACAGGTGTCACTAAATAAATATTTAATCAGTCATAAAATTGATTAGTACGGTCGGTTATAGGGAAGGCTAATAACTACACAATCCCGAAACCTATAATTTATTTTTCCGATTGCTCACGATGATAATAATATATAATTTACTCTAACAAACTCATGTTCAGTATTGATTTTTTTGTTTGCAGTATTTCTGTACACCTTGCTTGCTATGTTCATCTATGCAGTACTTTTGCATTGTATATATGTATAGCTGTGAAATAGAAGTCACATCATTACATCACAGTTGCACCAAAAAGTCTAAGGTATTCTTCTACGGTATATTTGTTCAAGAAATTGCTACAATCTTTAAATATAAATTGTATAATAAATTACTTATTATTAGGGCATTTTGAATTACAGATTCTTATGTAACATATTGTCTGTAATATATTCTAACTTTTTCAGAATGTAAGGACCTTTGTGAACTTTAATCTTATACGATAATTACGCAATATTGCAAGAAATTTATATGATCTATAAGAAACTTGTAAGAAACCTAAGAGAATACACTCTACACGTCATTATGTATATTAATAAATATTTGCAATTTATTTGTGAATTCACAGTAGAAAACATATTAAAGAACAAAATGATAACAGCAGATGTTTTAAATACTATTTTACCAATAAGATGTAAATTGTGGAGTTGGAAACGAATGAAAAATAAGATTGGTATCTCCTTTAAATTATTGTATGCTTTTGTTGCTCGCCTATTTAGATTAAAACAGTTTAACTGTATAATATTTACGCGCGAGTAAAATTGGTTATCTGCCTATCTTTTTTTACGAAGCGTGTAAATTGATAAAAACGATAGTTTATTAAATTTTTTTAAATCTTCTAACTATACAACCATATGAAACTCTATAACTACAATAAATATCAATGTTACATATTACGCCGCTAATTTCAGTTTAATTGCAAGTATATACGCCTTGTCATGTCAATGTTCTTAAAATGTTTATTTTAAATATTAGTCTTAAAACCTCCTTCTGTATATAAGGACTATACTTATATCCGACGAAGACGTGTGAAAATAACACGTGTTTTGTAGAATATTAGTCGACTAATATTTTACTTTTTTTAATTTCATTAATTTCGTCTTGTTTTTTTCTCTACCCGTTTCAAAATTTTGTTCTCACCAGTTTAGAGTTAGTAGAGCTTATAATTATCACGCACTTATTTAAATATTGAATAGTTTAACACGAAATTTAGTCATCAAATTGAACTTAATGGAATACTGAATTCTATGTCTACCTATTTAACGGTCTGAGAGAGTAGTAAATTAATTATTAATCGGGTTATTTTACATCATGTTATTTAGTGGGCGAAGCTATGAATTAACATTAAAAATGAAAATATATGTCTCTATTTGGATATTTAATGCTGTATATTAAAACTATTAATACACATACTAAATTAATTGTGTTTAAACGAAAATATTAACCTCAAATTTAAATTAAATAGTAACTGAGTGATTATTTAACGAGCCATAAAAAATCGTTTTAAGCAGCATTTCGAAGGTTGTATATATATGTGTATATTTTACAGATATAACTAATTTAATAGAGGGACAACTATATAGCTTGTGTACTATGAGCATAATTTATTGTTTTCATTAGAGGTGAAATAGAAATAAAAGTCTGCCAGATAGCGGAAAAGTTTGCAGACGGATAAACAATCCTGCTCCGCCGTGAAATTTCACTTATGCTTACAAAATTATTGATTATTTTAAATGTTCAATATGAAAATAAACTTTCAAAAACGATACTTTCATAATGGAAAGTAATTTTAAAATCTTGAATTTGTTTCAAACAAATTAGTTAAGTTTATAACAAATTAATCGATGAAATAATAAGTAGTATTATTCTAGATTTGAATTTGTGTTTTTTAATACATTTAGTGGAATGTGTAACTGCCCGTTTTAAACTGCATATTATGCACATTTGGATATATTATTTATCCCAAATGTGAACTTAATTTTTTTTACAGTAGTATAATTATAATTTTCTAATATTTGTTTTATTAAAACTGTTTGCGGTAATTGAAAATAAATAATGTGCATTCAAAATAATGATAAAAATGCTTGAATTTCTTTTCTTTTTAAATACCAACATGTAAAAAGAACAATTAAGAATGGGGTATCAGATTTCTTGTTGTAATTTTAAATTGCAAAGAGTAATTGTTTAAAAATCAAAATTTAACTATTTTATTATGAAAATAAAGCATATTGGATTATTTTTCTTATATATATATTATATATAAAAGTACCTACGTCAAAACAGTTTTTTGTATCTATTATAATTTTGTAGGGAAGGAAAATGTATAATGTAAGTTTAATTAGTAAATCTTACATACAAAAATTACATCCGTAAATTTTGTCAAATTGAACTATCAATCAATTTTTGAAATAATAAAAATCACACCTATTCATCGATACGAGTATATTGATATTGTGTGGATTAATATATATACCAATATATTAATATAATAAATATCAATAAATATCAATAATTATTACATTACGAGATATACCTACCTATCTTTATAAATTTGTCAAAATCTGGTTTAGCAACGGATTTATTTACTAAATGTATTTTTTAGACAGGCATATTCTAGTTACTTCCTTTTAAATCATTGTTTTCACCATTTGTTTGGAAATATCGATTGTCAATATTAAACTTTACAGTCCTCATGTTATGCCTGCGCACACTTTCAGGTTTTTATTACATTTTAACTAATTTAATGATTTTACACTGTTGTGGCAGTGGTTCTGTCAATAATATGGAACATGATATAGGTTTTACAAAACCTTTTCCCCCTGAACTCCAACTTTTAATGTACATTAAACGTGGCGAGGGTGGGGGGGGTTAATTTTATGTCCACACATGTGGTGTAACTATATTTTTATGATGCAAATCTATTTTAGAAATAATTAAAGTTCAGTGAACTAGCATACAGGTTTGGCAACTATTTTCTTTTGCGTATTTAATCCATAAAGAAAAGAAACGCAGAATCTGAATTTGAATTTCCACTGTATTCTAAAGGTAAACGAAAGAAAGCGAAAGTAATTGTAAAACCGTATTTTAGTTTTTACCTTTGTACTTTTAGCTTGCTATAGATCAGAATACAAATTATAATATTCCACAAGGTTACTATGGTGGGATCGCTTTTACTTCATGCTGTACACCAACCAGTTATACTAAGGTGATGATGTGCTTGAGCGAAATTACTAATTTCTCTAGTTTCAAATATTCCAAGAAGGAACTGTAAACGTTTATGCTAATGGGTGTCAATGCAATCTTGGTCCAAGGGGGTCTGGGGAAATCCTTAGTGTTTATAGGGTCTGAGAACGTAATTACGAATGAGTCTATCTTGCTATGGAATACTGGGACATTGAGTTTTCTTGAGTCTCATGAGAATTTACTGGACATTTACGTTATGATTCTCGGGTATGGTAGGTACATAATATGGTCTGCGTTGGGTTCGAAAGCTCTGTTTGGTGGGTGTTAGCATATTTTACGAATTATTAAAATTTAAAAACAAGTTGTGTGCGCGCAGGAGATCAAATTAATCGGTAGGTTATTTTAAGAACTTGAATTTAGTTAGAAGGTGTGTTAGAGGAATGTAATAAATATTAAAGAAATATGAATGATATATTTTTTATCCTTATTATCTTTGAACATTTCTAATCGTAAGCGTGATTCAGAATCATATATATCAATTGATAATGAGATGCGATTGTATATAAAATAAAATAGGCTTACGATTAATTATCAGCCCACACTTTGAGCATTTTGTGTACTGGTTTTTATGATATCGTCAAAATCTTCTGAATTATATAAAAAAATTCAAATTTATTTAAGCATAAATTTCTTCTTCTTTTTCTCCAAAAGGCACATTTTGAATTCAAATTTGTTTATTTTAAATTAATACTTTTTTGAAGAATAATAATTGAAACTTTACGTGTTACACAAATTTTATATAAAATTAGAATAACTCTTAAAGTTAAAACTATTTAAAACTATTCATGTATGTTGTTTTTTAACTTACTTCTAGTTTTTCTTAAATGTTACTCACATTTAGCTTTATTTGGTCTGATTAATGATACAATGTTTCTCAATTGTAAGTAATTAATTTGTTACTATTAGAGGAAAGTTTTAATGCCAGTTCCGTGATGCATAGAAGCATCTATTGTATTTAAAAATAATTCACGTTTCATTCATATAAAGTCTTCATAATAGATTCCCTAAATTATTTAATTAATGCATAATTTAATTTCTACATTTAATTATCGATCAATTTCACAGACAATTCAGTTTTTTGCACCTTAATTTTCTATACATAATCAATTTAGATGATTTTTCAGTTACTTTACTATCATAAAAACGAAGTCTGTGAAATTTGGTTTTCTTTCATTGTTCAATTGTGTTCCCAAAAACGTGTGAAAAGTTGAAATTGAATTGTTACACATAATGAAATTTACCGTTATTGTTCTGCTGAACAATGCTGGCGTCTAGTCTCTAATGGTTTTCTATTCTTAACTGATTGGAACTTCTTCGGAAAGGTGTGCATGAGTAACTAAAAGTTCCCTTTTATTGTGTGGAAGATGTACGCATCTATAAAGTGATTGATAAAATAAATTGAATATAGCTTTCAGTTATTTATAGAAATAAATTGAACAATAAAACTTATATATATTTGAATTATTTTTTAACTAAATGGTCTTGTATTTTAATCTGGACTTTTAAGTGACTTGAATTAGTATCTTAACTAAATGGTCTTGTATTTTAATCTGGACTTTTTAATATGACTTCATCACTAACAAATTATGAATATTGAAATTAAATCAAAATATTACAAAAAATGGAATAATTTTATACATACAAATGAATTTAGTTAAATGACTGTATATAATTAGTAAAAATTCAAATATTTATCACTAATTCATAGTTTGTTTACTAAGATGAAGTGTTTCACGTTAACTTTTAGTTGAAATATATTTATACTACTATCAGTAGTATGATATTGAACTTTATATAATTCAATAAATTGTATAAAAATCAAATGAGTCTACCTTTTTATATTGCAAAACGAAGGAAAATGCATTTATATTATTTTTTATTCTATGGAATGGTCTCATTATTTATTAATAAGAATAAAAAAGATTATTATACTAGAATTTAAAATACTTTTTTAAAATGTTAATACGAATATCAGCAAAGAGCTGTCTTTTGGGTTTAAAATGTATAATTAATAAAACTAAATTAATAATATAAATTATATTCTGTACTACTAGTAAAATTAACTATTTTAAGCCATTAGTTAAAGAGTGATACAATTTAGATGTAAAATTGATTCTAGGTTTATTTTAGTGTTCTAGTCATATCTATCAATCACATTTTTATTAGTATTTTTTTAAGTTGTGTATTTTGTTAGATAATTATTTGTTAATTATGCATGTTAACGTTATTCATATCTTATACATTGTGTGAATATCAATTCATGGTTTATCTATAAATAGTATAAATGCATATTTATAATTTTTGGTTTTCTGTTTGAAAAGCTTGTCACAATTAATCCTTTACTTCGTTTTCATAAAATTTGAATTTAAGTGCGTGTTAAATACTATAATACTGCTTGTAAAAATATATTTACGCTTAGAATATTGAGATATCTACAAATATTTTTTAAATACGTTACAAGACTTTTAAAATAATTATTCAATTTATCAGAAAGAATATACACAATACACACATTTCTAAAATAATATATCAAATTAATATTATAAGTATCTATATATATGTTGATATTTAAAAATCCTTAAAGTTATGGTTCAATCATCAATCAAATTAATTTAACAAACAAAAACCCATCAAAAAGGTAAAAGGATACTTTTTAGAAGGAGTATATGAATAACTCAAGGAAAACAGCAGTCAAATTCATAACTGAATTCAGTTAAAATTGGTCAATATTCTAAATTTCTCGAATTGAAGTTATCGTTTGTATTATTCTATACTAGAATGCTATCTGTCTCTAGTGTTCAATATTCATGATTACTGTCTCAACTTATTTTTGCTTAAAAACCGAGTAGATCGTGATGTAGATATCTATTTAGGTATCTGCTATACAACATGAATCTAGATAGGTAGTCCTTTTTAATTTTAATTCAACGTTTCTAATTCATTAGACGAGAATTATACATTTCACACATGAACGAAAACTACATCCTTATAGGTGAGAGAAAGCAACGAGTTAGACGAAAATGCTCATGAAGAAATATATAAACTTGAGCAATCATACCACAAGGGCGTTTCTTCTTTCCACGCGCATATTTTCGAAATTTGTAGTTTTCTTTTCTTAAGTATAAGTAAGGCTAAATAATTGTTGAATGAGGCACAATATCTCTATGTTTTATAACGAGATTTCTATTTGTATTATTTGTTTAACGTACAATGTTGGATCTGTATTTGAATACAATGAGAGTTGACGCGAGTGAAAAGCAGCAATAGGATTAGGGAGGAGGTATTTCCTGCACTCTGATTGGCTGATATTTACTATCCCGTATCCCAGACATTATACTTTACCGTCGGTTTTGTAAGCTATTGTGTCGTACCAATGGATCTTTTGTAGTTCTTAGGACGTATTGAAAACAAGAGTAACAGAAGAATACTGCAAATTATTTATAGAGTTAGTTTGTTTATTAAAAAAGGCTTTAGAAATTATTAGAACCGTCTCAATGAGGATTTACCGAAGTCTACGGTGGATTTAATTTAATTATTTAATAGGAAACGTTTCATCTGAATCGTGCATCGACATTTGTATTGAATAAGTGCTTCTTGCATCATACAAATCTCATTTCACCGGCTATATAAAATTAAAATTATTTCAAATGCAGTTATTTCAACTTCGTATTATGCATCGCGTTGAAATGATGAGTGTATAATTTTCAGTAGTACTGTCCACATGGCATGGGTTAGCTAATTCGTCCCACCGCTATTTGCACTTGTGACGTCACTACTGGCCGAGTCACGTGACCGCATGTCAGACACTGACTGGTTGGCCGGTGCTAGTCGTCATGAAGCGGTTGATTTATCGATCAGTCTCCAGCAGAAGAAGCAACCAATCGAATTCCCCGTTGGAGTCGTCGTTGTTGTTAATTCCTTCGGTTTTCGTCGGTTTCTTGAATAATTTCACCGCCAAAACAGCACCTTTCGGCCGTTGGATATTTTTGGCCACAACTTGGTGTCTTCTAGCGGCTACCTCGGCTCAGGGACCAAAGTGGTTTCACTTGGAAGTTATGACCCTCTTTATGAACAGTACAGGTACGGACCAAGGCGGGCATTTGATCAGTTTTTATTTTAAAATATTTCTAACTTCAGAATGTATTCTCGAAATTCAGAAACCATTGAAAAAAATGAAAGTTCTATAAATTATTGATTATTTCATATTTTGAATATAACAAAAACTAATTTGAAAATATTTCTCCTTTGAATATTTTGGCTAGTAATTTTTAGTTATAGCTGACTGATTTTATAATTATAATGTTATCAATTTTGTATATTTCCTTTGATATTATTTCTCTCTTTTTTGACAAGTTATATTCAATTTATTTGCGATTAGGCACTCAATAATCCACATAAACGGGTAATAAACTTCCAGTAAATGGTAAATATATACTGGTCTATAACCTCGTAGGCAGATTTTTGTTTCATTGATGTATACTTTATAAAGTCTTTTTATGGCGCTTTTATTGGAACTATAGATTGATCAAAACAAACTTACATACAAAGTGAATAGAATATCTGAGCGAATTATTAATATTTCTATCTTAATATATAGTTAATAAATACGTTTGAAGTAAATAATTTAGTTTGCGAGCGACTTAATAAAAACAGTAATTATTTTAAAATTAATACAATCAATTATTCCTCCTACTATAAATAGGAATAATAAAATGCAAGTACATATTTTTATATTACCCAATACTTAGATGTACATATACATATGTAATATATATGTATATATATATACATTGTATTTGCCAAATAATAGATTTTTTAAATAAATTAATATTTACTAGTTACCTTTAAGATCATTTTAAAACACAGCAAATTCTGACTTTGTTTTTTATTCCGTTATTGTTTTCTTTCGGTGATCAAAGTGAATTTTGAAAGATTGTAATTAACACAGTGTAACTGATCCCTAGCATAATTAATCAGATGATATACATTCCAACATTACTGGCTTGAGGGAGCCCAAATTATCAGCAGCACTATACAATAGGTATATGTACACGCCACCTCGTTTTTATACCTTCTGATCCGTTAGAATAGGCCGCATATTGAGCATCATTTATGTTCAACTTCAGGAGAAGGACAAATATTAGTATCTCATTTCTTCTCCACTCCTCCCTTCTGAAAATTTGTTGGCAGTCATCAATAGTTAGTTCTTGATGATTAGGAATAAAGAAATGCACCGCTGTACGTAAATTATAATAGTCTATTTCTTTTATAAAACGTTTTCCACACAATGTTTCTAGTGAAATGATATATATGTACTCTTTTCTTCCTCGGTTCATTAGGAAAACGCTTTTAAATTATTAATTTGTGTCTTATATAGTTGAACTTCTCTAATGCGGGGTTCTACATAACCCACGTATTATTTTCCTTTTCCTCGCCTCCACAGCTCGTCCGTGTTTTTTATTTTGAGTTCTAAGTTACATGGATTGCTATACTGCATGGCTGTTCTTAAGAAGGTATTATCTCTAAAAAATGGAGAATTAGCTGTACATATTGTTATAAATATACACACACCTATACATACATATAAAGGAGGTAATATAAGTGGCATTGTTTTTCAAAATAACTGTTAGATATAACCTAGTGATTAACTACACAATTTGACCTACTTCTTAAAAATATAGTTTCTTTGCTTTATCGGGTTCTTGTTCTTGTTCTTATATGTTTATTTATGATGAAAACAATTAAAGGTGAATTATTTGGTTATTAAGTTAGTGATATATTATTCATTTAAAATTTGTAATAGAGTGTTATGTAGGTTTAGTTTTTTTTTAATAAAACCAAATAGTTTCTTTAAAAACAGATAATAATAATATTGTAAAGCTATAGCAAAGAAATGTTGATTATAATTAGTTTTGTTTGTACGAATTCATCTATTATATTGTATTCTCAAAGTCATATACGATTTACAATTTTAGCTCAATAGTTCTATTTCTATACAGTCAAAAAGTTGCATAATTAAGAGTAATTTCGCATACCGGATGTAATGTGGTTGTCAATTTGTGTATTTTTAGAATTATTTATTAAAATATGTATAAAACATTGATAATAACATTTAGAATAATTATGTATAAGTGTAATGATTTGAAAATACATGTATACGAGTATATATTTCAAAATATACTATAGATGACATTAAAAATGTTAACCGCATTTTATGACTAATAATTATATCACATTTATTGTACATTTATATTTGTAGAAGAGTCTTTTTATAAGATTGAACCTATATTTAGTATTTATAGTAGCTTACAATTAAGGCCACCAAAGTCTAGCAGTGTGTGCAAAATATACTTTTGGATTTCTCCATTTTGTTCGCTTAAATTATTGAAGACTTTCTTCTTTATTTCTGAGAATATTAGATGTACACTCACACCTGTAATTTTAATTATGACTTTTGGTGCCCTTTTAGATTAAGTATTCAGACGATTTTCATTAATGAAGTATTTCTAGGACTCTCAATATCTTTAAGAGACATTTCCATGTATTTCATTATCAGAAGAGTGCCTCAAATGCTTTATAGTGATCAATTATAGATCAAAAATAGTGTTTTAGTTCATTGTATTGCCTGGCTAATAAATACCCAATTATAAATATCTAAGTATAGTACTAATTTCATTGATAGGTTTATTTAGTACGAATTAGAAGTACTAGTATTATTTAATTTTAAAAGTTGGTCTGTTATTTTAACTAAAAATACAAAAGTTAAATTTTCTGTTTCGACTTCTATTACCTATTTAAGGTTACTGGGTGTTTTTAGTCCCTTATTTTAAGATTTCTTCAATTCATCCGCTTCCGGAACAACAAAATTCATAAAATTGATACAAACAACTGCCACTATACAAAGTCTTATAAAATATCCTATTCAACTTTTAAATTAGACAACTTTTTTTGTTTGTATTTAGGAGTTTAGTAGTGCCTTGGTATGCATGTAAACTTGGTGCTTTTTCAGTTTAACTTCGTCAAAAAACAATTTCAGAAATTGCAGTATTACGGTCGTAAAATAGAGGCTTCTAAGTGACTATATAGTTTATGTTACATAATGAAATACATTTGCATAAAAGTCGTCATCTTCGTTCGACGGTTTGTCGTAGTCATTTCATGTTATATCGACGTAAATTGGCGCCATGTTGACGCAGTCTCCAGTATTCTCCTCTTTTCGTCTTCTCTCGACTCAAATGTTTTGAGTAGTTAGTTTTGAGGAGTGCGATTTCACGGTGTAAAGACCGTCTAAGTAGGCATGCCTGAAAGAGCACGCTCAAGATTTCTAAGGAGTTCCAATATGTCTGCTAGAAAGACAAGAGCTGAGGTTATCACGAAGTATCTCTTCTATTTCGTCTGATTCTCTGGAATGTCTTGCTTAGACCCACCCTGTTAGTCTTGAGGAATCTTTGGAATTACTCTCTTAATTTCTTATTGGCGCCATATTTGAATTGATGTTAAGAATGTATGACTCGTTTGTTTTGTAATGAGTTGTGTTTGGTGGTGTTGTAATTGAAATATTTTTTTATCTTAAACCTGAATCATTTTTATTCGGGTCTCTTCCATGCATCTTTTTGTGATTTCTTGGTAGTATAAGTGAATTGAGGTTTGTCTCGACAGGACTATAGATTTCATATCTAGCGGATACGCTTTCAAAACAACTATTTTGCTTTCTTCAATACTTCGCTTATCATTGTATACAGTAAGTTGGTAGCACTATAGAATATGCGTTGTCTAAAGTTGAAATTAAAGTTATTTAAAAAATGTCAAACAAATGAAGTGAAATGTTAAACAACACTTTTAAAATAACTACTAAAGTCGTCACATTCAGAAGTTGCAGAGCAGTTAAAATACATGTTATCGTTTTGTAAAGTAACTCTCACGTAATTATCATTTTCTGACTGATATTGGAATGATCTTCATTGGTTAACAATCAATCGATTAACTAATTAACTTTAAAATTGGAGTCATGGTTCATTCATGTATTGTTTGGTTATGCTCTCGCTTATTTAAAAGAAGTCATTAACACTATCCATATACCTGACTTATTTGCGCATCCATATCCTTGGGTCCATTAACCACCCCTAAATGTGTAAACTTCATAATTGAGTAATGTTTTGAAACTTCGTCTGTTATAGGTACTATAATATATTCCATATTTTATTGAAAAAAAATTGACAACAAAATTGGAAAAATACACATTTTAATCAATTTTTAAATAATAAAATTTCGAAAAATTCTTGAAATATTTTCTGCAATAATCTTTTTATTATATTTTTATGCATTTTTTTAAATTAAAAATGTAAATTTTATTACAATTAATGTTTAAAGTTAAATTTGAAATTTGTCTGAAGAATTGAATCGCAAAGCGATAGAATAAATTTAACTGAATTAGTCTTTGTTCATTTTAATAATTCACCCAGTTATATTTATATTTTATCAGTTATAAAAGCATTTTACTTTTATTTGGATGAAGGCTTTAAAGTTACTTTTACTTTGTTTCTACAGACTTTTTCTTCGCATATTCCGGTGTAATTAGATAGCATTGTTTCGAAATGTAATCCACATATATACTTCATGTGAAACATATCTATAAAGTACATAAATTACCCTGTAAACCAGTGTTCCTTAAACAAAAACTTAACCAGGCAATGAACTTGCTATACCTATGTTAAGGTTTACATAAATACCCTTAAAGAAAGAATTTCTTTGGTTCAATCAGTTGACAGTTTTGAAGTACTTTTATAATATTGAAGTTTCTTGCACTTTTTTTACAAAATAACTTTGTAAATATATTCGGCAATATTTTGTGAAATTCAATCTTTATTCTTCTCTCTTTGCTTCCTCATTCTTTAACAATTCTTTTCGTTCAACTCAGGGCAATTGTTAATAAATCAAGTACATTTATATATATACATTTATATATATACATTTTTTATAAAAAATTCTATTTTTATATATAACATATATACTATAGTGTATGCATTTCTATTTGTCATATTCTTTAGGGCACCAAGCTGTATCTTCTGTTCCCTGTTGCTAAATTTTAGGATGTATTAATGAGCCTGCAATTTATACTTATAAGAAAACAAAGCTATCTTAAAAACAAGTTCATGTGTCTCATTATTTGGCAAAATTGATTTGTTTTAACAGGTAGATGCATTTTTTCTCGGTAATTTCCTGTTTTTTGACCACTGTCGTATGCATAGCATATGACATATAAACAATAAACTAAAGCTAACTGACATAAAAAATATAACAGAAAAAATTCAGGATATTACGCGTGCAAAATTAAAATGTATATTCTCTATATTTCGAAACCCTTTTGCCCCCGTTTAATTGATTTAATAAAGATTCTAAACTTAACTTAATTAATTATATGATATACACTTATTAAATTAGCAAATATATTTAATGAGTGGAATGTCGGCAATGCTGTACAGTTAATTAGAATTACAAATTTTGATTTAAAAGAAAAATGCATTTAAATTAATCCTTATATTTTGAAGTTAAATCTCCTCATTAAAGATATCCAAGTAAAGTAAGTTAGTTCATGTAAAGTTTATTGTTTATACGAGAAGCAAAGTAGGAGCACAGATCACTAATTGAGATTATGTAGAAATACAAGTCAGTTATCAATCATTAAAACCCATACCCAGAAGGTACGTCATATATCTAAGGATATGTTAATCTTAAGTTAAGTTAATTTAATATTATTTCTTCTTTCCACTCAATTTTTTAAATTCTAGTTTACTACAAAATCACCGGCTTTCAACTTAATTTTTAGTAATCTGATGCTTTGAGAGCCCCATTTTCTTTTTAAAATACATAAGCATATATGTATGATTGTAAAGTTATCCCTAAAACATACTGTATAAGTTTATCATACATTTATATGTTAAATATTCTATCCATCTTGCATGAATATACATGGACTTTATTTGAAATTATCGCTAATTTGTTATTGCAAAAATGTATTAAACGTTGGTGGTATAGAAATCAAGATAGTATATACCTATCATGTGTTTTACCTTTAATTATAATTTTTACAAATCAATCTTGTAGTTTTACCTTTCTATTTATTTGTATAGTGTAATTTTACACTTTTACTGATGTTACCGATGGTGCCTTTGTATTTGGATATCATTTCCTTCCAATTGTTACATAGTCATATGACTCTCATATACCTGAATGCATAAAGATCCTTGACTCACGTATTTTGACTTATACTCTAATGATGGACCTCTCCTATCCTCGATTTTGGAAGCATGACAGCTATTTCTGGAAATTGTTGTCCTTCTCACCCTTATTTCAGAATTAAATGATGGGGGTTATAGCTATATTCCCTACATCAAAAGTGAGTATTACAGGGCGTCTATATATTACTATTATAAATATGCCAATACAAATACCATAATTATTATTCTTTTTTTTACTGAAATCGTACAAGTCCTTTATAGATAAAAAAGTTGATCATATATTTCAAGTTGGCACTGAATATTTTCAATTTGTCGTGTGTGGCGAAATTTATTTAAAATAGTCGTAAACTAATATATAACATGCTTCTATTTCATTTAATTGGAAATTCCAATTGAAATTGGAAAATATCTTTTGACCATTTAAATTATAAAATATTACGTTTATTTACATTGTGCATGCTGCCTGTGATTTATTTTTAAATGTGTAGCCGTAAAAGTTTTACTTATATTTTATATATTTTTAATAGAGTTGTACGAAAGTAAAATAAATCGCATAACAACATTTTCTGCAATCTATTGATCCTTATTTTAATTAATTTGATTTCAAATATATACATTATCTAGCCATTTTTATCTATGTGTATTTGTGTTTTATGCACAAATTGCACACTCTAAGTTAAAAGTTTCTGAAAAAATGTTGTAAGTCTACATTCAACAATTTCCCTGTTTGGTATTCGCTCTGAACCATCGGCATTCCTCTTTAATTTAATTTAATTTAATTTATTTTATATAATTTTATTATTCTATTGTGTGTTTACCGATTCTCATTTTATACGCTATGATTTAAAAATTATACGTTTACTACTACATATTACTCCCATACTATTTACAATTTTCATCTACTACAAATAAATGTATTAAAGCGAATTAATGAGCGAAAAACAAAATACTTGCACAACGTTTAATGACAGTTGTAATTAATACGAGTATATATAATTTCGAGCATATTTTTTTAAACTTATTTTTGGTCTCAAAATTGTTTAATTCATTATTAATCAATAACTATTTGAAATATTGTAGGTCACGAAAATACATTTATATGGGACCTAGATGTTCATATTAAAATTATTAAGATTATTTAGCTAAATATAGCACAAAATCAGTTATATACGTCTATACGTCTGGGTGGGTCCTCATATATATTAACTAGAATTTAGGATAATAAATGCTTTGTAGTTAGCATAAATACAAACATGACTCTTTAAAATTATACAGAAGCTCAATGAGATGCCTGCAATTTACTTTTTAATGAAGCATTTAGAAATCGTACTTTGTTAAATAATAATGTAGTAATGTTATAGTAACTTATAAGCACCTTCTTTCGATCAATTCAGACACACTGAAGTTAGTCATTCCAATTTACGAATGTACAGCACGGCGTTGGATTAGTATAACATAATATGTCAATCAATTGAATATATGATACGTTTCTAAAATCAAGCTTTCTCCCAATAAAAAGAAACTGTCAGTAGGGAGTTCAATGCAGGATTCTGTACACCAATAAACGTCTGACCTGCTGACGTGTGTTTCCGAAGCGGGGATCATATTTTCAATTGAAATACTACAAGTTCAGATATCCATAATGGTATAGAAGTTTATATTGTTCTAATAGTAATAATGATACTGATATTATGGGACATACATTGTTAGAACTTTTGCTGAGCACTGCAATGTAGAATAGGAGTTAGTCTATGATTCTGGCAGAGAGTTTAAATTTTCAACCCCTCCCCATCTTTCTCAATGTTTGACTCGCATCAGAAGCTGTCAAATTTATACTAGTACAGCTAAAGTGACTGTGTTATAACTGTTAGATTGGAGAAGTGTGTATTTAGAAAGCCATGATACCTTCTGAGGTACTTCCACTGGTATTCCTCTCCTCTACCCCCTTTCCTCTACTAATTCTCCCCATGGAACTTGGTGTGCTGCTGCATGCTGTGAAGAACATACAGATCAGATCAGAACAAACCAACATTTTAAAACTTAGTTAGGAAATTTACTGGCAATTGCTCTCCTCTCCTCTCTTTTCTCTTCTCCGCTTACGCTTGATTTCCATCACAAGCAATTTGTAAGAAGAGGTAATTCTCTCATCCTATAAAAACTAAATTTCATCTCCCGTATCATGATCTCCAATTGACTCTATATAAGGACTCCGTTGACGTGCTATATGCATCCTTCACTGCTCAACTAGTTTCTCTCAGCCTGCTGCCTCTGTCATTTTCTTTCTTTTTTGCCCCATTTTTTTTTACTATTTCAGAACTAAACTGTAGTCATCTAAAATGCTGAACAGACAGTGCAATCTTTATTTGGAGGTCTACATCAGCTGAGGACCCTAACTTTTCTCCTATCGATTTCCCAAAAGTCTGTACAACTGTAAAACGTGACTTTTAACCTTCAAACAAGTTGTTATTCTCGACTACCAAATTTTATAGTTGTAGTGTGTTTTTCGATGAACTCTGTACTCTAATTCTAGTTGGGAGATTTATCCAACCACTCCCCCCTCACTCTTTCCTCCCATCCTTTCCATGTATGTAAAACTAAGTTAGCTATAACAACAATGGATAAATGAAAGTTAATATTTTGTTGACATCATCAATACACTTTTTGAGGACCAGACCTTCGTACTAATCTAGTCCCAGTAGTAAGTTGATTTTCTCTTCAGAGTTATAATGCCAATAATGTCCCGTCGCTTCGCTTTCTGCGGGCGGGATTTAATGATTTAATGAGCTTTTTAACGACTGCGGTTTGTTTTACGTCGAAATGGAATCATGGATATTGATGAGCTTTAGCAGGCTACTGTTTTTTGTATTATTAGGGGGCAATTGGCGTATAGGCTTTTAGTTTCTATGGTCTCACGCAGTGTCAATTGTTGTACTTTTATATTGGGAAATAATAGCATCAATATCTACCCATACGGTTGAGAACCACACTTCCAAAACCTGTTACGAAACTAAATATCGACTTAAATATTAGATGAGATATTTGGGAAATATTAAAAATATAGATAGTTGTGCAAGACAGGAGATCTTCATTTTATAATGAATGGAAGGGTCTGCTTTCAGGACAGCTGTTTGAAGCAAAAAGGTAAACTGTTCGCATTTCATAAAGTTTAAACTGGTTAATAATTGTCTATAATTGGGTCAGAATAATGGGATATCCATCGTTTATAGCGTATGCTGATTTGTTCGGATAATAACAATAATAATAATATCAATATTATTAGGACTGAATGCATTTAAGAATAATTATGAAAGAAATATTTGTTGCAAAAAATATTTATTATTATTACTTCACTCAGATATGTGACATAACTAAATATGTTGCAGCTATTTAATTTAGTGATTTGTATGTTGCTAAATATCGTAATATATTGTCTTTTTGTTTTCTTTATATATGAAAGTTATAACGCTAGAGAAAAATACACTTTTGTAATTGCTACTCTTTTGTATTTTGTCATCATGTCTCTTTGTTTACTGTTTAAATTAAAAATGCAAATTCCGAAATTATTTCAATATTAAAATGATTCGCTAAATTTGTCTTTCAGTTTTCTTTTAAAATTACACAAATTAAAATTAATTTTCTAAGTTTTGTTGATCTCATGTCTGTATATTAATGATCGATTATGTAGGTGCCATCGATTATTTATTAATAGACAGAGTTTCAACTCTTATTAATTTTATGTATATCGCTTTGTAATTTTTTGTCAATAAAAAATCGTTGTATTTTATTGAAGTTTACATAAATTAGTAAAAAGTAATTGTTGTACTAGTATTTTCTTTTTTTGTAATTTTTAGATCAAATATTAACATTTAAAGAATTATAACGTATCACAAAGTATAAATAAAATAGATTTATTTAAATTTATACCTGAAACATTTATATTATACAAGACTTACAAATTCAGATACATTATTTTTAAAGCAATATTTTACAAAATCTTTGCAATAAGATGATTGTATTATCAGATCGCTTTCAGTAATTAAAAATAGTTCAAAGTGTCTATTAACACTGTGATTAGAACTTTAGGTGGAAAACTGCATTCCTTCATTCCCGAACTTAAGACGAGTATTTCGTAGAAGACAAAAATATTTTTATTATTTTAAAGCTGTAATTAAAATTTTATCATTTCATCAATAAATAATACTAATCTTTTATTATTTATTTATTTTTGTGGCCCATTTACTATAAACATAAAATTGTAGATAACATTTTTTTAATGTTTTTTTAAAGTTCTACTCTGAAGAGTCGATAAATTTACTGGTAAAAAATTCTGCATCGTCCTTTCTTTCATTATACATATAAAAGGTATTTAATTTGATTACGTGAATAATTAAGGTTTCTTTCAAATGCATAAATACATAGAATTAAGAGAAACTGTCTTGTTACACAATTAGATATTTTCTCAAAATTGATTTTATATGAACATCTATTTAACTATATATGTATATTTAGAACAGATACAAAATGTACGATGTTACATTGATTTTGCATTCTTTTCTTGAGGTCAGTAATCTTTGGACTGGCATAATTTGTATATTTATATATTTGTATATTTTTAACTTTTAATTTCTTTTATAACTGTAGATAGCTTTAAAACGCAGAGCAATAACTATAACTACATCCATAGGTATAGGGAATAATGTGAACAGTCATATTACAGCAAATGGCGAATATTTCATCAAAGCGGAGAATGTCTTAAAAAAATCGTTGACATTATTGAACCGATTCGCTAACTTCTCTTTCATCAATATCAATATATCGGTAGCTGTATAATATATTCGACGGACGCTATGATACGATATAACGCGAGCTGCACAAGTCTATATAAGTAGGCCGGGGTCTCCTCTTCGTTATGATAAGTGTATTATCCACCTAGCTACACACCCAGAGAAGGTAATATGATAGAATGCGCAACAAGGAAGCAATCGCAATCAAAATACAACAAAACTCAATCGATTTTATCTTTTGAAATAGTATATATTATTAAATGTCGCTTATACATACGCAGTATGTCGCGGCAAAATGTTGACAAAATGCTCACTAATAAGTCTAAAATAAAATTCATTAATCAGTGTTGTTGTTATTTTTATGGCATTTGAGATAGATATGAATATTCGTCTAGTTTATTAAACGGCATTTAGCTCTCGTTCCGTGTTTTAAAACACGTCTGGGAGAAGAGACAGTCGGCTCCATGTTATCGTCGTTGACTGATGTCAAATATCGTGGCAACGCATTAATATGGGACAGCATTCATGATTGCCCTCTCTACTCATCATCCTTATTCAGTACTTGCCCCTACCTTCGATGTAAATGATACTAATTAAATAAATAATAAAGACTATCATGTTAGACTTAGTGCTTGAAGTATACAATCTAATCAGTGTCTCTTTAGATAATCAGAATATAATTAAATTTTGACGATTCTTAGTAAATAGTTTTAATTACCATGCTCCCATAAATTTTAAATAGCATTTTCCTCTACATATTTTTCATATCGAAGTTTTATTGATTGATATCGTTGAAGAAATTTCAATAACAGATTTCAATCTATTTGTTACTTGAATAAAAATTAGAATTTTTTCTTTGATTTGGAATAAACAATTAAGAACACAAGGCGCATTTAAATTCTGTTTGTTGAAAAATATCGGATCATTAAAGTTAAAATTAGTTATTGATTAGCAATTTAAATATTGCACATTTCACCGAAAAGCTGTAAAGATCAAAGGTTTGAAATAGGTATAATATAATTTGTGATTTTCATAGTCTATGTTGTTTTCATAAAATTTAAATACGTGTATTGGTACATTAATTATATGAAACTTTTACTTATAGTAATCAATATTTAAAAATAATATTTAGTCATAAAATGGGTATATTGACTTATTGTTAACATTAGTTAACCTCTTGATTTACATTAATATTTCTCTATTTGAAGTAATCATACCAGCTATACACCCGCTCATGTGAATTTTTCCGATAAAATATAAAACAAATGCGTCAACGTCAGATCAAATATATCGTGTCATAAATAAATAATTCACATTTTAATCTTTCAATGAAAAATTATTTTAAATTCTTATAATATTTACAAAATATGATCTTTCTATTAAAATACTACCACAATGTCGGTGTTTCACTCAAGCAAAAATATCTTCCTATTAAAAATATATACTAAACATATAGGTAAGACTTCGAGCTGAGAGCAATAACCAAAACGATAGCAGTCTTAAAATCTATCATTTTATTGCTCTCTCATCCTGTTTTACTGCAAAATATTAGGTAGCATTGATAACCATGATAACGAGTTGATCATTAAGCCAAAACACAACAAACAACATTAACATAAAAATATAAATAGAAGCAACGATCGTTTTTCCTTTATAATCATTTAGTTATTGAACTGTGTTTATAACTTATATATAAAGGTTGACGGAGCGTTGCAATTGAAATAATATTAGACTTTTGTTTACAAAAATAAGAGTTTGGCAGATTTGACGAAAAGTGCACTGTAAGTTTACAATACAATATAAAAAGATTTCCCTATTTTAGAAATTTGGCGGTGAAGTAAAGCACAGAAAGCCCAAAAAACCGATGGAAATTAGCAACATTAAATTATACAGTCATGATAACAATTGTTTTCACCTTTTATATGAAGCAATATTTTATAAGCTTTCTTGTGATAGTAATGTAGATTTTTGAAATAGACAAGACTGATCACCGGAACTATAAAATGGATTACTCCATTTATTTTATTGATCTTCTTGTAGATGAATAAAAAGATTCGCAGTTATTGATAACGATAATATTTGCATGTAATGTAAGACCCGCAAAGGGAATTATGGATATCAGAAAATGGATAAATGTTTTTATCGTTACATGACGTATTTTTTTTTCATTTTATAATTCACTTTTTATGCTTTTTCTAAATTTGATTCACAATATTTGATCCTAGATAACATCAAAATCAAATCCACTTATTTTCCTTTATAAATAATCCTGTTGCTGCTAAGATGATTCACTCGAAAATCTGCGTGAATTATTATTCGTTTAATAAAAGTAAACTTTTGTTTGCAGACATATATATATATATTAGATATACCGTCAATACTTAACACATAAAGCACTTTAAATTTTTATAATAAATAAAATGCCATTAAATTTTAATAAAATCAATATATCAAGACTTATCTACTTAGAATGTTACTTTTTGTTTTATTTTCTATAATATTAATTAAAAATAATATATAATGCAATATCGTGTTTATAGATTTTAAAATTGTTCAATATGCTACAAAAAATGTAATGGTGTTTGTTTAATTTCTCACGGAATTTTTGTTTTAAATTGACCAATACAAATGTAAATTATTTTAGTTTTTTAGACCTTCTTTATCACTGGTTATACCAATATATAATTTACTCTGTATAGTTAATCTATGAAACATGTCCAATGCAACATTATCATAAATACATACACCAATATATGAATAAATTAAAATATCTTTAGCTTTGCTTAAGCTTTGCTAACATACGAGTATGAATGAAAAAATACGACTTAAACTAGAAATGATATAAATTCACTAAAATGAAAATACGTCTCAGATCTAAAATAATTATTTTCCACATATAACCTCGCATATGTATGTCTGCCCTATTACATCAGGTCCAGCCCAGATCCTCGTACCCCCCGCAAGCACCGCAGTGATGGATGGAGAGACTGCCATCTTCATCTGTCGCGTTCAGGGCAACCCCATGCCTTCTGTGACCTTCTGGCGACATGGCGAAGAGCTGAAGGAGCGCCCACCCAAACAGGTCTTCAATGTCATCCCCTACGGTGCCCTTCTCAGACTGAAGGCCGACCTCGCGGACAACGGGAGTCAGATCAAGTGTCTGGCCAAAAATCAGGTCGGCTCGGACTCGGCTACTGCAACACTCAAGGTCTACGACTCGGCGGAAGGTGAGTTTGAACTGAATCCGGACAGGCTGCTTTTGATTGGTTTAATCCACGGATCGATAGGTAGAATACAGCGTATTCTAACATATGACATTCTGAGCGCTGATAGGCCAAAAGCAGTCAACCAATCAGGAGGGATTATTTATCACATGATTCCATAAGCTAGTAAATTCAATCAATTAGTTTGCATTTGATAATAGATCGCTACAAATTTACTACTTAAATATTTTAAATTGATTTAAATAATTTATATATGCTTTCAAGAAAAGAAACGTGTATGTATTAGGTACCATATATTAACCTTTTCTTTACGGATGACCCAACAGTTGCTTGGGTCATAAAAAAAGTTGCTTCCCCCAGCGGGTGACCCAACTGTTGGGTCATGGCTTTGTAATGTGATAAATGCAAATCTAAAAATAAATACCACTGAAATCAATGTAAATTTTGAGAGAGTCACATTTTGTTCATATATTTCGCTGCACAAAAGGTAAAAGTTTCTCATTGGTTGAGCTCGCCTGTCTCAATGTACAATGAAAAGATTAGAGCCAGCTAGAATTTGATTGGTTAATCATATAACGCTTGTTCTTATGCTATCTGTATTTATAGGTACATTTGCACTTTCCTGGAAAATCCTTTTTGGATGATCCATATTATTTTCTGATTTATTTCCATTATAGGATAATATTGTATACGCACACATTGTGTTTTACAACATTTATATCAATTCATAAGTATTGCTTTCATCGTAATCACTTTCACGTAGGTCACGTCGTTTATTAGTGGAGCTTCTATTGGTCAGTCTTTTGTGGGCATCTTATGACAAGCAATAGATTGAAGTTTTCTTTAGATCAAAGAACGTTTTGACTATATTCTACTTTTCCTTTGGATAATGAATCACTCCAAATATCGTTGATGCGAATATCGATGGGCCACGAAGTTGATTCTATCAACAATTAGCAGTGTTGTTTTTCATAGATATAGGGAATTTCTGAGCCTTTTGTTATGCTCGTGGTAACCAAGAGAAATCAGGATAACGGATAGGATCGTTTCATGGATTCTACAAATTTTGTCCGCACATATTGACACTGTATTTTCTGTCATTAATTAATATCAAATAGAATGTATCATATATTTGTTTATATGTAAATAATTTTAACATGATTGTGAACTATAATTTTTAGTTTCACAGTGAAATATATTTTATATAAAAAGTATAGTTAACATAATATATGCAGATATATGCTTTATTTATTGACTCGAAATTATGTAATAATAACTTTATTCTTTCTATTTTGTTTATCACTTATATTAAATTCCTATAATTTTTTATATATATCGTATGTTTGTATAAAACAAGAAAGATGTGTATTTTGTGAGTAAAAATTTTGGAAATTAATAAATTACCTATACTTGGTTATAAAGATGAGCGTTATATGAACTATATGTATATTATATTCACAAGCAAATTGTTTTTTTTATAATATAGCTATCTTTTTATAAATGACAATTTTATTAGAGTAATGAATGATGAGGAAAATTTTGATTGTAGGTACCTACTTATATTTTTTATCGCCAAAAATGGCAAAAAGCTGGTTAGCTACAGACAATTTTAAAAGATATAAATTCATTCAAAC
>JAYRBW010078450.1:0-24251 GCA_036023295.1 Invenusta paracnida | reverse complement strand
TCTCTCTTTTCCCACTTTGATTGTATTTATTACAGATATTGTGGTTAAATTAAATAATAATAATAATAATAATAATACTCTTCCACACATGGCCAAAGCAATTTGCATGTTCACCAAAGCCAACCACATCCCCCTCCTGTCATGGGCCGCTCAATCTCCAGACCTCAATCTGATTGAGAACATCTGGTTCCATCTACAGGATGTGGTAGACAATTTGAAGATCAAGAAAAGGGAGATGTTCTAGATGCTCCATTTTAAATGTGCCCTTGACAATAATATCTATCAGTAGCTGTGAACATAATAATAATAATCAGCTAATAATATATATAATTCAAACATTATATTATTTTAAATGAAATATATTATACAGTTATAAATGTTATAATCTATTAACATAATTTATAAAAATATATATTTAATTCTACTTATTCAGTTACAATGGCCAAACCTTCTGAGATTCAAGACTGATATTATAGGCACAAAGATATATTATTCCATATAAACTATTATAGTTTATGAAATCAGCAAAGGATTCTATAGAGAAAACATTCAATTGATCCATATTTATCTGCAAGGGGATTGCTTAGTGCAAACAACCCCTTCAAATTTCTAAGTGGCCCTCAATGTTGACTGTACTGGTGAGGCCCCATATCTATATGAATGTTTAGTTAGTGACCCTATATACAGCTGCATAGCTATGACAAGTCTTACAGCTGTTTATAGGTGTCTCCACATGTCTATAAACAAAGGAGCCCTGTAACCATATTTATATACAAAAGTCTTGTATCTATATAGCTATAGATAAGACTCACATTAATGTAATGGTAAGAGACACATACCTGTATGAGTAAGTGCACCATATTTATGTTGACATTGCCCCATGTAGGACCCTATATCTATCTAGGTAGTGACCCTAGAATGTACAGTTAAGGACCTCACATCTGTATACATAGGTATCCCTAATTATCAATATTGCTTATAAAAAGACATGCATTTTTAGAGGAATTGTCTAAATATAAACAACATTTTTTGTAATAAATAACAGAATTTTGTTATAAAATATGTTTTATCATTTGTGAAGTTATTCTTCCATTTCAAAATAAATCCCCTTTGTATTTTTGTATAATTATGCCATTTATATACTTTATCCCTGAACATCTATTAAATCAAACAACCCAGTTTAGCAATATTTATTCTTATAAAAACACATGCCTCTTTAGAGGAATTCCATTGTCTAAATATAAATCAAATTTTTTGTAATAAATATTGGAATATTGTTATAAAAATCTGTTTTATGAATTTCTGCAAGTTATTCTTCCGTTTTTAAAGAAATCCCCTTTGTCATTTTGTATAATTATGTCATTTATACAGTTGATCCCTGATTTTTTATTAAATAAAACAAACTGAAAAAAGCATATGAAAGCACAAATGAAATATATACTATTTGTCAAATAGAGTGAATTATATATATATATTATAAATTTTATTGATTATATAAATAATAATAATTACTATATTATAATTGAAACATTGAGATTTTTCTAATATTCACTAGATATATTTATATAATTCTAACCTTATATGTTATATATATATATATACATATATACGTGCACTAAATACCAAAATAAATATTAACATGGAAATTCATGCACCTTAGATTTCTAGACTGTTAAAAATCTAAAATCTGGCTGGTTGGATGGTTAGTTAGACTACTAGATTATAAATTTTAAACTATAGTCAACTTACTGCATTTAGAAAATCATAATTAAATGAGGGAGTGATAAACATACTTAACAAATAATTAAGAATAATTATTTATAAGATAAGATATAATGTAATTTAACTCATTGTTTTTGGCATATATTATATATTGATTCCTTTAAATATGTTTATTTTATTATATTTTAATATTTCACCGAATGCTTCTCACTCAATGTCCTTTTATGATACATAATTCTAAAATGTACTTTAACAAAATATAAGCAGATTTTCTTCTTCAATAACTGTTTTTGTATTCGATTTTATTTTACTATTACTACATATCAATTACTGTATATCAATTAAAGAGTTAGTAAAATTATTTCCGTATATTATATTTCTTATTAATCAGTAAAGCCTTGGTAACATGACAACCTTGGATACATCTAGCCATATCGTATAACTGTAGATATTGACTTTAATATTGAATATATATATATATATGATATATCTAATGTTACTAAAAATTGAGACATAACAATTAGAGTAGGGTTCATGCCTTTATTACACAATTTTATTCATTATTTTATATTATTTTTAATTTCACCTAAATGCAATATTATACCAATAATTAAATAAAATTGTAATTCTATATATAATTTTATAAAACATGCTTAAACATAACTTAATTATTCAATTGGTAAAATTATTATTTATATTGAATATGGTTTTTCCTTTCATACTGCACTGCATTTAAATGTTTTTAATTTTTTCAATAATTTCTAATATTTTTATTACGTTTTAACAACAGTTTACATATATTCTTTATTGAATTATTTATATTTTATTATTTTGAGCAGTAACATTTATGTTCTTTTGAGTAACCATTTTTATTTTTAAGTAAACATTATACTGCTGTTAGTGTTTACTTTTTAAAAGATTTGCGAGAATAGGTAGAAAGTAACTAATAGGCATTATTATATAGAAGAATGTGAAATAAGTGAACAGCTTGCGATAATTTAAAAAACATGACGAAGTTGTACACGAGTATATATGGTTGCTAACAAAATAAACTATAGTTTGAAAGTTGTCATCTATTGTAAGCCAAAATAATTTTAAAATAAACATGATTATATATGTATCTAATATGGTGTGTTTTCTGTTGGATGACTATTTACTAGCAATTATTATATTTTTGTTAGCGTATCACAATGCAATTTATTATTTTTGGCACTGACTCACGTTTCTATACCCTCTCTTATATTTGCAGTCTCTTAATCTAGCTGGTAACTCCAGATAGTGGAGAAGATGTACGAGGCGCCTACAGGAGGCAGCTACTGCCAAGCTCCTTACCACAACTCAGAAGCTGTACACTTATGCATGCGTGCCGGCCCCCCCCAGTATCTCACCACAAACAATGCTCGCTCTATTCGTGCTGCCTCAGCTCCAACCAAACGTCGGTCCATTGATCCCCAACCACCTTCTTCGAGTAATGGAGTAAAACGACCGTATACACCCTTTGCAAGTGAGTTCCATAATACCCACTGATTATTATAACACATAGGTTCTTTTAAATTGTTGAAATTATATATAAAATTATAGTCAAGAAGCGTTTAATAAAGCCAGACTATTAGGTATATTTTAGTAATATATAATTATCTAGGCAATACATTTATTCAAACTTACGATGTAAATTCTTAAGTATAAGTCCTAAGTTTTCTAATCACATTATTTTAGTAGAAGTGTTAATATACCTAATAATTATTTTGAGAAACATAATGTGAGAAACACGAATTGTTTTTAATGTATACGGTTTTAAGTTATTCAGTAATTTCAGTTGAATAGTTAAAAACAGTATTTTTTATTTTCCTCATATTGTTTTTTAAATTTAAAATATTTTAATTTTTTAATATCTAGGGAATATCGAAACCTATTTTAAAATAATATGAAATTTCAAAATTCATAAACATTTAAATCATCTTTGACAAATTCCGGTGGTCTATTTCTTTAATTGGTGTCAATGATTTATAGAAAGTCTAATTAATATTTACCCAATAAATGCTTATAACAGATTGTTTTTTTATTAAAGATAGGTCAGTTATTTTAAACAAATTTTATCGCGAATGCTTAAAATGTCCAATACTGTATATCATCTTAATATGTATGTATTAGGTTAATAATTTAGAGAATCACATATTCTCTAATTTAAGACTTATGATGAAAGTCAATACCTTTTATGTTCTTAGGAAATACACCGTAAGCAATTTATGATGTTAGTGGTTAACTTTTCAAAGCCTATTAACTTATTTCAAAATGACGAGTAGAGAACATTATTTTTTCTTATAATTCTTATAATATGCTTGTAAAGAAATACAATGTACAATATATTTCTAAGTAATTGACGAATTTATTTCTACACAGTTTAATAGTTAATTTCTATGTTTTTCAAGTGTACCTTCTTATTTGTTTAAGCAGACAAACACATAATTTCTCCCCATATGCTTCGTTCCAACTTTCAGCCCGAAACTCTACAGGCTACGCGGGTGCTGGAGCCTTTCTGCCTTCCCGAGTGCCTGCGATGCCCAGTTACTGTTCCCTGGAGGACCCCAATCTTTCAGAATACTTCGAGCGGAAGTTCGGTACTCCCGCAAATCAATCAGCCATCTGGCGCCTTCATCAGCCCTCTGAAGCTGAGATGTTGGGTCTTCGCCGGTCCAACTCTATGCCACATGGCCTGGGTGCCAGGAAGCCAGTCCTTTACAAGGTGGCCGTAACCACTGCCGATGTCAAAGGGGCTGGTACCGATGTGCCGGTGCGTTTTACATTTTCTTCTAGAATTTTAAGAAAATATCGATTTTATCGTCTTATTTGAAATCTTAAGTCTACTTATTAACAGGGTCGTATAAGGCTCTTGTATTTATATATTCAGAACTTTCTAACAGTAATATGATGAATAAATATGTTTTACATTAAGCCATAGATTTAATTTAATAACTATTCGGTAGAATATTTATATATCAAATAATTTCCATGTTATTTATTTTTAATGGAGATCATACTTTAATCAATTAAATTTAATCGAAAAATAATATATAATACAGTTTAATTATATATACCCATGTGTCGATATCAAATATTGTTTGTATATAACTATATTATAATTTGATATGATCTGATATGATATACTAAATATCTGCATTTTTCATGACCGTATTTTCACAAAACATAATCAACAATATATTCATTTTAATTTTCATTATACTATGTCATGCTATGTGCTAAAAGCTCTTTAACAGAAGTATTATGATGATTTCAATTTCTTTGAGTAATTATCGCGTCAGTATATTTATCGCACAGTTACTCTCTTTTCATTGATCGGATTCCACAATTTCTGAATGGTTTATGCTTTTGCTAATTTAGTGTTTTAATATTAGATGAATGCTAAACTAGTGAATGAATTTTATTGATATCTTATTAATTTTAGATTATTTTTATACGCTGCTTTATAATTTAAAATTAAATTTATTTTACTCTAATTGTTTTTTTACTAGAAATTGGATACATAATCTAATGTATTTATTAACTTGATTCTATACAGTTAAAAATTTGTATCAACTCTGTTTTGGGAACTACATTCATTCAAATATTCTTTTAATTTAATCAATATACTCTTGCTTTATTTAAACTTAAGAATCTTAGATTAAAAAAGACTTTCGTATTGTCTAATTTAAATATGGCATCGTTTTAAATTATAATACACTTCATTTTCGAATTAAGACTTATAGTCAAGTAAATAACTTGTGTTTATCTCTAATTTGTAGCTTTATTTTAATTCACCTTTACATTAATTTAAGCATGATAGTTCTACTCAAACAATGATGTACACATAGACGTAGCTCATTATTTATTCATCATTGTCTCTGTTCACTCTGTTCATCAGTTGCTTCACTATATACATAGGGTGAAACAAAGAACCTTTCCATGATTGAAACTTAATGAGTTTACTTATGTTAAATATTTATGAATTGGAAATTCTACTTATATTAAACCGCTTTTCGGTATTTGTTGATAGGTAACCTGCTATTTAACTAATATGTTTATTTTATGGCATAATGGATGAAACCAGAGATTATATATTTATGTTCAGTGATTTATAACTACATATTTTATTGAACGAATGAATACATACATTCTGTTGTGAATAGCATGGAAAAACTATAATTGTGACAGCGTTACTTAAAATATTAACTTGTTTCTATTATTTATGACCCCATAATGAGTTTTAAAAAACTTAAGCTAATTTTGGTAATTACTTCATGTAATATCAGCTTAATTTATCGGTAAATTACTATAGGTTTTGTGTTTGGTGTTTTGGAATATCTATATATAACGAAAATATAATTATAATCAGAAAGACATAATTAAAAGCATTAAACAGTCAATAAAATGACAGAATGTCTAGTAATATAATAAACAGTCAATAAAATGACAGAATGTCTAGTAATATAATTGGTGTGTACCTATATGCTTTCTTTATTTTTCTTTCTTCAGATGAATATAAATAGAAGCTGTATATTTTATTTCTATATTTTAATTCCAATTTATTTATATTTACTTTGCATAATATCTTATTTTTAGCTGTGGGAGATACTATAGCATTGATATGTCGTATTTAATAACACATTTATTTTATTTGCCAACACGATTATAACTTTCTTTTTCAATTTTAAAAATATGTATATAATATTAATGTATACAAATATATGCATAGTTACCTAGTACTAAATAGCTATGCACATCTTTAATATTTATTTGTCAAATTTCCTTTTAATAAAAAATTATTGACACTTTCTCAATAAAATTAATAATGCATTTTACTATTTTGATTTATTTTATTCTATTTTTTATGAATCTTCTATTTCTTTGATTTTATTTTCAATATATACTCTGATTGCAGGTTTTCATCACCATCAAGGGTGAATACGGGATATTGCGTCGAACACGATTAATGAAACGTTCTGGAAAAACACAAAAGCGAATCCCCTTTAAGTTTTCGCCTGGCAGTACTCACATATTCAAGCTTACTGAACCCGAACTGGGAAATATTCGCTCAATTGTTATCGAGGTATCCCCCCCCACTTTTTCATTTAATGAAATAAAATATTTTTCCGGTTGTAAAAGTCTCAAATATCAATATAACGTTATACAGGAAAAGTAAAAAAAAATTTAAAACATGAAACTAATTAATACAAAAATATCTATGTCTATTTATCAAATTAATTGAACATTTGAATTTTATTTTGTACTTTTTACAAGATTTTTCAAATTAATTTTGAAATAATTTTAATTTATTTCAATTAAATTTTTATTTGGTATTTATTTAAAAAAATCTATTAACATGTAAATTAATCGAATTAATCAAAATTTTGAATTTTATTTCGTATTTTTGGCAATTATTTGAAATTAGAACATTCATATTTCATTGTTTTATTTTGAATTTGTTTACAGAATAAATTTAATGATTGCTTGCGGTCTACAAATAATTCTTTTGATGTAATGTCAATTTCATTTTATGAAAATAATGTTTTAGCTATTATACACAGATACTTATATGTGAATGTGAATTGTGAAAATGAAAATAAACATTATATACCTAGTCTTGAATGTGTCCTCAAAAGAGTATTATGTATTATAAATTGATATTAAAGTTACGGGATGGATTTCGTTTTCACATTTCATTCTCGAATTTATTGAATACTCTTCCTAATATTATTTAATACCTGTAAATATTAACACGACTTCTTACGTATTACTTTGTTATCTATTTACAACTGTTACCTCGTGCCATTGTTACAACTATGTATGTGTTCTCGTATGCTTGTATTCTTGTATGAGATGATGCGTGCGGTAGTTAGAGTTAGAGTTATTATGTTTAAGTTTTCAATTTTAATCAAATATAAACTGAGTTGCAAGAGATTTTATGAAGAAATAGAACTGATGAAGTGTAAGAAGAAGAATGAAGGTCTCAGAGAATGACGTTGTGAGCTGTTGAGTTAATTTATTCGTAATGCGTAATGTATGGAATTATAAGAATACTTGATTATTCCGGTAAGTTGAAACAAAGAACTTTAGTACAATTCCTAGTTAAATAATGTGCAAGAAATAAAATAAAGGCAGAGATAGCTAATGATTACTTGTAATTTAAAGTCTATGTTCCTGAATTGTATTTTTATTGTGTTTTGATACCTGCGGGCATAATTACATCATAAATTATATTATTTGGATGGAGGCAGAAAATAGGAATCATAACGCTAGATTTGTTTAATGTTAACTGATATCATTCTATTTCATCATTATTTTTCGGTAACACAACTATTTACATAATAGGTACCTATTTTTTACGACATTTCTATATTTAAAAAAATAAGAATTCTACTTTTTTGTCAAATAAGTCTAAATTATTTTACGACATTTTATGCACTCCTTTTGTATAATGTATATTACTACATGTCAGTTACTATAATTTTACTTCTTTTCATCTTAAAATTATGTCGCCTTAAAGCAGTAAAACTGCTGTATACAGTTAACTATAATTGGTAACATTATATTAATATTTCTGCCTTTTCTTCTCTGTCAGCATGTTGGCTCTCAAGAACGAGACAGTTGGCTTCTCCAGAACGTTGAAATTCTCAACTCTTTCAGTAAGAAGTCCTGGATGTTTATGTGCAACCACTGGCTCTCATTGTACCACGAAGACTGTCAAATCAGTCGAGAACTCTTTGGTGTGAAATCATCCAAGACAAGTAGGTATTGATTACTGACTCATTCATTACAAGAGAGCAAACACGAGTCATAAATGAAATAGTCGATTGATAAAAAGTAAAGTTTGCTGTAACGCACACACATTATTTGGTTGTCATAATCCCTTTTTAAATTTCTCACAACACGAGATTTGGTATGTCTGAATTTTCCGGTTAACTCGTGTATTTTTAGAATTTGAAGAAATTAGTTCCTTCTTATGTTAATAAAATGTTAATTAAATTTATTGTTTTAATTTTAAAACTATTAATTTCTTTATCAAAGTTGAACAAAAATAAGTATAAAGTAATCGACTATTTTATAATAAATGTAGATGTAATTGTTTACATTTATATAAAAACATAATCGCTTATATAATGCTGGGATACTCATATCGAATAAAACAATACTCACGTAATAATTGGTTATAATTAAGGTTAATTATGGTTAATAATTAATTTATGCAATGCGTATGAGACCAATTGTTATATAGAGTTATATATATTTATGAAAAAAATATACAATTTTCTAAACTGACCGGCATTATTACTTTTAACATTTATTATTTAGAAAAATAATGTATAAACTTTTAGTTTAGTATATATATATATATATGTACGAGTATATTATTTAACCAAATATATAATAATATTTGTCTTAGTTTGGGCTTTACTAAGAAAGTTTTTTATTTTCTGTTAAACTATTGAACATTCCAATAATAAATTGAAATCTTATAATAAAAGAATTTATAATGTTTAGCTACATATGAAAAATTAAGACGATGATTATAAAATAATAAATTTTGAAATGAATGTATTTTATTCATAAATAAGTATAAACATTCTAAAGCAATCAAAAATAATTAATTTTTAGCTATTTAAAAGTATCCTTTCTGTATATTTGAAGTTTTTATAGTAGATTTTAAAATCGCTTCAGTTATACATATTATGTATCAATGTAGTATATAATATATATAGATAATAATTCCTTTTGTTCGTTACGATAATTGATAAATAACTCTGAATGGACTTAACAGTAAGAAATTGTGCAGAGAATCTACCTACAAATAAACTTGACGTTTCTTTCTCTCTCCCCTCTGACAGAGTATGAAGTTGTGACAGTCACAGGTGACGTACCAGAAGGTGGCACCGATGCTCGTGTCTTTCTCACGATCCACGGACGGACTGGAGTGACGCCTAAGCTCCAATTAAAGAAGGCTTCCGAGATGACAGCTAGTTTCACAGCGGGCCGCAGCGACAAGTTTCTCTTGAAGGCACCCTGTGTAGGACCAATCACAAAGGTACGTCTTGAGCACGACAACTCGGGGAGCGATCCCAGCTGGTTCCTCGAGAGACTCGTGGTCACTGATGTGAAGCATCCCAAGTGGAAGTTCTACTTTAACTGTGGCGAGTGGCTCTCGAGAACACACGGCGATGGTTCCATTGCCAGGGAGCTGCATGGAAGTCGGGATCCACTGGGCATACCCAGGAGTGAGTTTTATTGAGCAGACAGTTTTGTTGGCAAGGCTGTTTGAGCATATTATAGATATTTTAGTAAGAGTTGAAGTATTAAGCATATAGAGACATTATTTTTACATAATGAGAACATTCCCACTATGCAGAACTAACTAGAAATGGAATACTATTTGTCTCCTGCTTGAATCGACATTTTATGTTATGCCATTCAAAATTTGTTGATTGTATTAATTTATTTGTGTACTATAAAATCGTACTTATTATCAAATTTATACTAATTGAATATGGTTGTCTCCTAATGCGTGAAAAGACTTTATCTGTTTAAAAATTGTCATCTGAATTGATCTGGCTATCAAGGAAAATATTCTACTAGTTAAAATTCACGTAGTTCACTTTTATTGTGTTTCTTTCAATACTACTACATTTATAAATGTATAAATGTACTATATTATATATATATATAATGTTTTCATATATGTACATTCCTAAATTTTTTATCAATTAATTATATAAATATTTAATTTACCAAAGATTGAAAAATATATAATCTATCAAAGCAAAAAATAATATCAGAGCACTAACATATTTACTGAAGTTTCATTCTATGAACCATGGAATGCGTCAGTTTTCCATTTTTTATGTCAAACTGGAACGGTTGTTTTTTGCAAAGGAATATATTTGCATATACTATGACTATCAAATTAGACTTGGAACTCGTTGTACAAACTTTCAAAGTATTGTATAGATTAAAACGGCTCATTGATCTTCTAAATTCATTAATATTTGTTGAAGAGTTGCATAAAATGTTCTCGCATCTTTTTCTTCTTTCTTTAATATATCGTTAATATGTATTTATTTATAAACACTTTTTTGTGAATTTATATGTGTATCTTACTAATTAAATTAAGATTAATATAATAATTTAGAAGTCTCAGTTTGTTTTATTTACCCTTCCTCCGAATATAAGAGCTATGACATAATTATCTTCTATTTACCAATGAGTTCATTTATCTCGTCACTATTTGTGTCGCTCTGTTTCACAGACACACAGTACAAAGTTACCGTATACACCGGGGAGAAGAAGGGAGCGGGAACCGATGCCGACGTATCGATTCAACTGTTCGGAGAGCTCGGAGCGGGCCGGGAGGAGCCGTTGAGAGGAAACTTCCGACGAGGAGGGGTTGATGAGTTCATCCTGCAACACAAGAAGCAACTGGGCCCTCTCATGAGGATGCAGCTGGGGCACAATAACAAGGGCTTTGCACCCGGCTGGTATGTCGATAAGGTAGGCTCTTTTTCATTCTCATATCCTTCTGAGACAAAATGCTTTGATCTTGACATATTATGTCATACCCCTCTATTGAATTATTTAAGATAAAATAGCGTTGCAATTAAATTTGGATATTATTTAGCTATATTAGGCGTATTAGTGACTTTGTATATTTGTAAATCTTGTAGCATGGCTCTCTATTATATCAATTGCGGCAAAAGTAGCCTTATTTAAATGCCTCTAATTAAAAAAATATGGATTATTTAAAAATGTTAAGTTACCTAAACACAAATAATGAATAACATACTTTCGGAAACTTTAACTAACGGCATATATCTATTATATCTCTGCTTATTGCCTTCTTCCTGTCATCATAGTTTTGATGTCTTTTCTACTGAAGCAAAATAAATAGACTCATTTCTCCAGACATTCGTCACCTGCTTAATCTTTTCCTTCTGTATTATTTTTCTTTTTGTTGTTTTTCTATTTATCGCCTAAAGTTATTCTATTATAATTTTTTACCATCTGCTAGTTTTATTTTTTTCTAATACTTTTTCTTATTTGTATTAATAATAGATAATTTTGAAAATTTAAATACCATAATATCTATATTATATTTTTTTTTTCAATAAATATTAATCTTTTTAGTATTACCCATTTTCGTATCGACTAGTGTTGTTCGCTGTAAAATATAGTACTTTGATTTAGAAGATATATTAGCCAAATATTTGGAAAGTTTATTGGTCTATATGATTAAATACAATAATTAATTTTTGTTTACTTAATTTGTTATTGAAAATATACATACGTACTTATTTCATTTATATTCTTTACTAATTGTATCCCGATAGCTTCCACCAAAATTTAATTCTTGAAAATAAATGTATTATACATTGGATTTTTTAAATGAAACTAATCTCCAATAATATATAGTAAAAATTAGCTTGTTTATTTGTATGGCAATTAGTTGTTTAGTAGACGTAAGATTAGTTGTTTTAAACTTTTAGACATCATCATAAGTGAAAGTTTTACTTTTATAAAGAATATTTATCGTCTTCTCTTCTTAGGTAATTGTGGACGACTTGGCTTTGCACAAAGTCTATGAGTTCCCGTGTGATCAATGGTTTGCCACCGATATTGGAGACGGTCTTATTGCTCGGAACCTCATTTGTCGCGGTGGAAACTATCGAGATGGTTTCAGAAAAGGAAACCGTGAGTCCCTTGCTATTCTTTGTTTTGGGTGTTGGCCTACTTACCTATGTTTATATTTGTTCACATAATTTGGTACATTAATTTACCATGTTTAAACTTGAAATGTATAGTATGAATAATAACATTTGTTTAAAAAATTAAAAACATTGAAAATATTCTCAAATAGGGATATCTAAAATTTAATTGAAGGTGCAATTTATATGCTTTTTGTCACACTTGCTTGCAATGACAATAATAACTTATGATCAATCGTATTAACTGACAATGCATTTGACGATTTTAATATTTTAGTTATTGTGGTGTTGTACCGTTTATTTATTTAATAACATATTTATTTCTCAAGTATCTCTGTTTTAGCCTGTAGTTACCAAATTACTATATAATATGCGTCATTTCACATAGTTGTGAAACAATGTTTTGAACACATTATAACTACCCCATAGCTATACACAATTACTTTGTATTTTCTTTGTTATAATTGAGCCGTAAAGTTACTTAATTGCTAATCTTAATACATATATGTACGTTTTGTAATACATACTGTATAATAATTATCTTTCTATTTTTTCTAATTTAACAAAAGTAGAATATTTATTTGCTCTCTCAAAATCAACTATCGTCTATTGCTACTGATGGCCATACAATAGCCAAGGCCCACAACTGTATTCTCAGCATGCATATGCCCATCCTCCCTGGTCAATCAGTACCTCCGGACGGCGCTATGTTTGAATTGAGTGTAACCACGGGCGACCGGCCAAACGCTAGCACCTCGGCTAACGTCTACGTGGTCTTTTACTCAGGCGTGGGAGGCTCTAAGTCGGCAAAAGCAGAGGACCCGAAAGCTCGCGTTTGGCTCAAGAAGGGCGAGTTTCAGCGAGGTCGGACCGAAGTGTTTAAGATCCCTGTTCCTGGCGTCTTACCACCGCTTACCAAGGTCACCATCGGTCATGATAACACCGGTCCGGGGCCGGGATGGTTCCTTGATCAGGTTTGCTTTTGATTTCACTTGAATAAATCTCTTTTTTGAACGTAAAAAAATGTAAATTAATTATACAATTTGAAAAACGTCATGTTTTTTTTCATCAAAATATACGAAGTACAGCTAGATGCATATTTACTTTTCGAATGATTTATTTATTTACTCTTTAATTAATAAAAAAATCTGATTGTAAAATCGGCAATTTTTGTAATCATTTAATTGTTGAACCACTTTGGTCGTTCCATTGTAGACGAATATTTTAATGAAGGAAATAACATCGTATTTTTTACTACACTTTTCCCATCAATCTCATTTGGGTTGGTTTAATAATTCACCAAAGGTTTGACAATAAAATTAATTCTAGATAATATCAATGCTAGTTAAAAATGCAATTAAAAATAGCATTTTACTCCTAAAGTTTTTATTTAAATTAATGCGTTATACAACTGTTAGACGTAGAAGTACATTGATTGTGAGGAAAATGAGAAAAAAAGGAAATATACGTCCCATAAAAGTGTAATAAATATAATATTATATTTGACATAATTTTCATTTGAAATTGATATTATCATAAAATGAAGGGTAATTACATGAAATAAATTTCAAATTATCCATAAAAATATATCGATTTTTGTACAACGTAATTTATTTAAGAGCCTGATACATGACCATGTGAAAATATATATCAATGAATATGATTGTAAACTTGCAGTAGACGAGTTTGTTGTACTTATTATTGCGTTCATTTGAATGTATACCTATACTAAACTAAAACAGAAAACAACTTACAGGTGGTCGTAAACTCAATCGGCTTCGGAATGGAGCAAACGTTCCCTTGTAATAAATGGCTTTCTGTCGACGAAGATGACGCGAAGATCGAAAGGACTCTCTTCGAGAATACGGCATTGCGCAAGAAGCGGGAACACAGTGAGTAATAATAGTCCACTTTAAAAAGTATCCTCATAGTTTTGCAATTTGTTGTATTTTTTAAAATTGCATACAAATAATGTTAAACCATTTAAAAGTGTTTTAGAAATATTTTTCGACGATATTTTGTATTATATGCTTATCCACTTATAACTAACTCTCAAATCGATAGAATGGTAACCATTCTTGAATAAAGTTGTAATTAATTTATTTTTCTAATTTTGTAATTAAATATTAAAGTGTATTGTGTTAAATTGATTTGTTATATATTATGGATATATAAAATTAGTAATAATTATTTTAGTTGACAACACATAGTATTTAAATGTTACTAGCGTAACGTACGTAAACATCAATGAATAAATGGACTACATTTTTTATATCATTGTAAAATGTATTATTATTTTCTTTCTTTTTTGACAACTTGACATATTGATCTACATATTTAATAGTTTAAAAAATGCATATAAAATGTTCTCTAACCAAAATATGTATCCTTGCGTAACAGTTATTACTTTAAATGATTTTTGGTGTTATAATGTAAAATAGAAATATTGCAGTAGTTTAAAATAAATCGTTAAATTATAGTTTTAAGTTCATGTGTATTAATACTGTTTAGCTGTATGTTTTAAATATAATTCTAATACCATGTCTTGTTTATAAATGAATATTTTAAATGTGCTTGCATGTAAATATAATTTTAACAGATAGAGTATATATTATAGGAAATAATTATTTCTGTTATACAGTGAATCATTCAAACTAAGTAAAAATTGAAAGAAGATTTTATTTCGTGGGTTTCATTTTTCCCTTAGTATAGAAATAACTTATCGTACTACTGTTTCACGTAATGTAGATTTAGTTTTACTAAATATTTCAAGTTTATCACATTTAACATAATTTTTATGCCGGAAATTTATTTATTATCTTATATACATAATTTGTAACCATTATCCTATCAAAGAAAACTTCTTTATAGAAATTAATGAAATTCATAATATTTCAAATAATAGCCACTTGGTTGATAACATTTTTGTTTGATATTTGATAACTATATATTATTTTGAAAATAGTATCAACATAATTAAATAATTAATACTGTTTTATTTTATCGTTATTTCTCCTCGTTAAATAAACAATGTTAAGCTCGTAAGTGCATTAAAGGGATCAAAAGCGGTATGACCAATTTATGCGTGTATACACCATTTCATTTCCGACTCCATGTCAATGTGGTCATGTGTGTATATTGACATGTGTTTTGAGTTATTATTTTCCTCGCTTATTTTTAGGTTATGTGTGTATGTGTGCCTATAATATTGTCTGCATTGAACAAAATATAATCATTTATGTTACACGGAATTTCCGTTTTCATTGTCCATATCAATGTTGCTGTTTGTTTGTCACTTATTGAATTTTTGTATAAATTTTTCCATTGCGTAATATATTAATTTAAATATGCATCACATATTTGCACTCTGAATATTTCTTGTTTTCTTTATAGCATGTTCACGTCAAAGTTTTGTTATATTGGTCCAGACTACACAAGACTACTGTTATATTAGATTACAGGTTTAATTTGGTTTATTATTTTCATTAATATTTTACGGAAATCTATGATTAAACTGATAAATAGAATATATTTAACAATCTTTATAAAACTTGTGAATTTTTGCACAACTCTCGAATTAAATCTAATAATTGTTTAATTTAGTTACATTTGCAGTTTTACAAATTCTTCTTTATTTCTGCAGTGGTAGGTAATATCAAAGTTATCTTGGATTATCATTCATGGTTTACCTATATTGAGAAGTTTTGATTTCAGTGATATTTTTCAGAAATATTTTTTGCGGTATTTGTATTTATCTTTTATAGTATCTTTAATTTGATATTTTCTATCAATTTTGTAAAATAAATAATAAAAGATGAAAATATTAAAGCTGAAGAAATACTATGTTTATTCTCAAATTTTTGTAGTGCACATAATCAAGCTAAAATATATATACTGAAAGAAACTAAAATGTCGACACAAAACATTAAGAAATAGAGAGAATTAAGAATAATATGCCAATGGGAAAGGTCGATAAAATCAATAGAGATTAACCAAGAAACAAATAAATTAGGAAACAATAGATGTATAATATACTCATAAACACACTGACATGAACAAAATAAAGACAGATCAAGAAGCGTTCATAACGCTGTATCTGTGGTTTATTTCAGATTCCCTTATTTAGGAGAACCAAAGAATTAAAATGTGTTAAGTTTACCCTATTTTGTTTATGAATCTATGAGTAAAACCTGCTCTTTATTAAAAAAAACTCCATTTACCTGTCAACAGTTCCCATTTTCAATACGAAACCTCCCATAAACAAATCTCTCAAACCTACTAAAATTGATCACTGCTTTGGACTTTGCATTTGTAAAAACAGAAATGTTTACCAGAAGAAAATCGTTGATTTTTCTATCTTTTGTAAACTGAACTATCCAGATATCTACATAGGATGTACACGATTTGAACAGACATCTACACGATTTAATAAACATCAAGATTTAATAAATATTTAAAATCGGACCAAAGTAATTCTCACATACACTGTCGAACGGTGCTCAAATCAAAACCTAACTAATACAGCAAAAAATTTCGCAACAGCTTGCAAAGGAAAACTGTCGAAAAGATCCGACATTAACATCAAACTATATGATGGTAAACTTTATTACCCTCTTCCCCAATTGATGATATGTTCCCGTGTGTCAATTTCAAATTTTCTCTTTTTGTCAGATTAACCATGTCAGTTATGTGTTTGTGTATTCGTATTCTGCACCATTTGTTTCTGCATAAGCTGTTTTTTGCGCTCAATTAATTTTATCCACCTCTCTGTACCTATAATGTACCTTTCCCCATCTATATTTGCCCATTCGTTCTTTCTCCCTCTCTTTCTCGCTTTATTTTGTAATGTTTTGTGTCGCGCAATTTAATTTCTTTAATATCAGTATATATTTTTGTTTGATAAAATGTTCTAAGAAAATTCACAATCAAACCTAATATACATTTCAGCTTTAGTCTTTCAATAGTTTACTAGTCCTAGTTTCTTACTAAACAATTTAATATATATTTCCGATCTATCAATAAAAAAATAATTTTTAAAAAATGTAGGTGCCTACCTAAGTTGTATGTATACACAAATTTTACTCACTGTACGATTATATATATTAAATTATTTTTTATTCGGCATATAATAACATGTTAATCGATGTTATAATGTATGTATCATAGATATTATTTGTTTTACTTTAGATGCATAGATTGACTAACTGAAAAAATGGTGTAACAATTTTAAAAAGTAAAATTGTGGTAACAAATAAAAATCTTTTCAGAATTTTGCGATAAAAATGACTAATGAAAATACTATATTTTTAAATATAATTTTTCCATAATAATATGTAAGCATGTAATAAATTCTTTGAAATAATATATATGTTGACCACAATCTTAAAATGCACAATATTTCCAATGGAAATATTTTAGTTTGCCATTCTATATATCGAATAATTCTTATGGTATGTATTCATACCCGGAAGCAATTTTACTATCAATTAATACACCAAAAAAAATTCACAATGTATATTATAGAATTTTACCAAAGAAAACCTCAAAACTTAATAATAAGAAGCGTATATACAAGAACATACGTTCTCATAAATGATTGGTATTCATTAGAGCATTACGGGTTAATTGTATACTTATAGTCTCTATTGTTGGCAAATCGAAGCAGCAACCGACTTAACCAGTAGCGGTGTTTATTTTTGTGTTGCCTCTGGATACTTGAGTAAACAAACTATAAATGAAACACGGTCATCTATGTGTGGGTTGATGTGTCTAAGCAGAGGTTGGTATAGATATATAATATAGTAGCGTGTTAGCAAAGCGAGTGAAATAAACAGAAATTATAACATTGCTTTTGAATTGCATTATACGTACCTACATACATCTTGTTTCATCATTGATCGATTGTATTTACACTAACTAAATAATCACGGCCAACGGAATGCAATACATTTATCTATATATATATATAATAGTATATTAAAATAATCCAAAGATATTGAATTGTACTTTAAATGACCTAGATATTAAGTAAACAAAAAATAGCGGAACCAATTTGGAACTTCGTTTGGCTATGGCATAAAATATATTTTCCTATCTAACAAGTTATAAATAGCTCATTTTTAGAGTAAAATAGACAACTAACTATAAGTTTGTGAAGAACGAAATTTATATTGTTAGAATCGCCGTGAAAAACTAAATAAGATTAGCTCTTTTAAAAACTTTCAAACATAATGATATAATTTTGCACAAAATAACATATAAAACTAAATTTTGAAAATTGAATTCTGAATGCTTCCTATATTCGCTGTCTTTAACATAGTCACCCTGTCCATTAACACGTCAACTATTTACTACTGCCGCTCTAGGTATAGGTATAGTATAATTCAATCTCTCCGAAATAATCGCGTTGTCCTCGTATATAAAACATATCTCTTCTTCCTATAAAAGGTCATGAATATTCCTATTTTTAAGTTCTTAAATATTCTGTTAATATATTTTAAGTATTAAGGTTTATTTTTTTAACTCTATACAGGCGCGCAATCAGACATTTTTAAAGGGGGTAGAGTACTGGATGAGGGCGCCAGCTATAAGTTTGGGCCTTCAAATTTTCAACAAAATTTATTTTTTATTTTATTGTGTTTGACTAACTTGGCATGAAACCATATTATATACACCTACCTACCCTTAAAACGTGTTGCAGAAATGAAAGAAAAGGCCCATTGATTGTAAATATACAGGTGAAATTGATATATTAGTTATATAAAATAAATATAAAATATATTTAAACATGTTTTGTTAAAATAAATACACTGTACATTTAAGTTACTTAAACTACAAAGTTAAAAACGGTTAAAAACAGTTAAACCAGTTACTGAACAACCAACGGTGGTGACCGTTGCAGTTGCACTTTTAAAGCAGTCATGTTTGTGTTCGGCAGCTTAAACTAACTATTGCATAAGTACAAACATTTTGTTATTACATGAGAAAAGGTTTTTAGAACAAAAATAAGAATAATAAATTTATAAAATAGGATTTATACCGAAACTAAATATATTGTAAACAATTGTAAATATCAAATTTAAACATATTTGTTTAAAGCGCTTTAAAATATTAATAAAATATGGAAAAAGAAACTGGTTCAGAACAGTATTCACATGATAATGTTTTTGCATATTATTTATATTTTTAATTATAACTTCTTAATCATTGTACTCAGGGACTGGAATTGTACACAGCCAACACCACATTCTTATTGCAGTTTACACGTTATGAATAACATGTTTAAAAATATTGTACATTAGCTATAGAGAGCACCACTAACCAGCTAGGGGACTCTTCTAAACGAAAAAGGGGTAGGTCGCACCTCTCTATTCCCCCCCCCCCCCCAACCATGGTTGCGCCCCTGCTATAGAGGTTTAGTAATTTACAGAAAATATTACGTCTAGCTAATTAAGATAGGAAATTGAGGAATTTTAAAGACGTGTTAACTATAACAAAGCTATATAAAAAATATTGTCATGATTTACTAACCATATTTTTTTTTTAAGTGGATTGGTTTAATTGAGTAAATGCATATAAAAGAGGTGACAGAATAACAATAGTACTGGTTAAATGGCACTATTGTTATTGTTACTAACTGTAAATCGTTTATGTATTGATTATTATCTATAGAAAACGAGTAAATTATCTTAAATACACACATAAATGCATCAATATATCTTTTATTTTACATATTTTATTTAGTTTAAAAACTTTTATTTTACATTTTGTTATATTATTATATTATAATCATTGATATTTTGATTAAATTTCGTTTCTTTTCATGTTATTAACCACATTTTGAATATAAATGTGTTTTGCCATGATTCTAATTTAGTCTATGCTCATTTTTATATTATTTAATGTATTGTAACATTGGTTTTGAGTTATCAGTAAAATAGAAAAGATAATTTTACTTTAAAATGTGATTTGTTTGAAATATTTTTATTTACGTTCAAATTACACTATAACATAATTTAAAATAAGATAAGACTCTATAAGATACGTTTCCAATTAATTATTTGTTGGATGTGTTTTTTAGTTTTGAAGTATTTTTTACTTATATATATGTATAGTACATATGTATTGTTTTATAATGTTAAAAAGCAGAGCATTTATCGCTTGACATTATTTTTATCTCTAAAATTATTTCATTTGTGTTACAGCAGCATTCCTAATAAAAGTTGTCTATATATCTAGTTTTATCTATATATTAATAACATTTTCCTTCATTATTTTGATTGATTGAGTATTATTATTTACAGTTCACGACTTATATATTATATTATATATATTCAACTATAGTCTACGCTGTATATAAAAGTCTACTGCTGTTTACATAATGTTATATACTTCTATAGTGTATAGTTTGTTAGCTATATAATATAAATATAATTTTACACAATTCATTATATTATATTGAGTATTTCCTATTTTTAAAACCCCAAATTATTACTTTTTAAAATGAAATAATAAAATCAGTAGGCTTTTAAATAAAATGAGATATCATTTAATAACATAAAATATATGAACTTTACATAATTTGTTATACAGTTTTCTTTTTTCAATTAGCATATAATGCATTGCTGCATTTGACTTTGATAGCTTTTCATACATATTTTGAAAATTCAATCGACTAGTATAGGGATTCATTAATTTATTTAACTTTTTTACTATTTAATATATTGATGTACTATATAATAATCAATTTTCTCTATTTCCATTTTCGATATACAAAATGTATATATAAAAAATACGCAAATAAATCGTAAGAGAGAAGTACCTAACATATTATATTAAAGGATATTGTTTGTACATATATGTTTTAAATTATAAATCTAAGGTAGTTATTTGTTATGACAAATAATTTTTATTTCGGAAAATAATATGATACCCATGAATTCCTGCTCTATTATTAAGGTCAATACATGTTTTCCTAGATTTTTAGATTATGAGTTTATTTTTTAATCTTTTATTATACTACACACTATATAACCTTAATTTGCATCTTCAATTAGTCTGTATATATCACAGTAATATGTACAAACATTTCTATAAAAAGTACAAAAAAATTGTATAATATTTACGACACAAGGTTAAATAAAATTTCAAGTTTAATTTACGTTAACCAAAAGTGACATTTAAGTTTTAAATACATGGTTAATTAGGTTTACATATTTTAAACTAATCAATTATAATAATTCGGTTTATTCCATCAGCGGTGGAATATTGATTTTAATAGAATTTAATATAAAGTAAAATTCTTATTTTTCAAAGTTACTAAATATAGATTTAAGTAGACACTAATTTATATCTAATTTATGTCAAAATTTCGTGATACAACATTGATTAAAACGTTTACTAATCGTACTCATGGCAGAGATTGATTGGATGGTGACGGTAATAACGAGCGACCTTGACAAAGCGGGAACTAACGCCAAGGTACATATAACCGCTTACGGTGAGAATGGGAAGACGGACGACATAACACTGACACTGGATAGTAAGGGTGGCGAGCCTTTCAGCCGGGGTGGGCAAGATGTCTTTCGCGTCCAGATGGAGGATATTGGACTTCCCTACAAGCTGCGTATTGGACACGACAACTCGGGGATTGCTCCAGGATGGCATCTCGAGAAGGTTGACTACAATAATATATAATAATATATATACAGCTTGGTTGTAATATTTCTCTTTCGTTTTATCCATAGATATTTTTTTAAATTATTGTATAAATATAGATTGGCCATCTGTAGAAATCCCGTAATAATTTGAGGAAGTAAGATTATGCTAAAAAATAAAGATCCTTTCTAGATTTTTAATTGCCACGATAAAAAAGACTAGAAAAAAGACTATAGAAAATATATTATTTCTATAATAATATGTAATTAAGTTATCATATACGTTATAAACATAGATTGGCAAATGTCATAACAATTTGAAACAGAAAGTTTGTGGTCCAAAATATAGAACATTTATAAATTTTTAATTACCACGATATCAAAGACTTGTAAAAATACAATATTTATATATTTGTTAGCATATTTTCTATAATAATATGTAAATAAGTTTACCTATACTCAATTTTTGTAAATAAAAATATATGCGGACTACAATCTAAAAATGCAAAAAAAATGTCAATGAAAATTTTTAGATTGCTATTCTATATGTATATATTGATAAATTTCTATGGTTTTTTCATAAGAGTTAATTAGATCATATTACTAATGTTTGTTTTTTATTTTCGTAGCATGTATTTTTTATCAGTTCATAGTCTTATAAACCGTAAGTTGAACCGTAAAAATATCGCTTTTGCTTTTTTTGTTTAGTTTGATGATTTCTGATAATTCCTCCAACCGATTACTGATAAAAATTGCTTATACTAAAACTTGTTGAGTTTTTGAATTGCTTTTTTTAAATTGCTTCTGTTATATTTGGTCATAATCAGCTGATGATCCCCAATAATGGTAGGCACAGTTAGGTGAACCCTTACTCTGTGAAACAACGGCACAATTTCCCATAATCTGTGTATAGTATTTACTACAATCGTATAATATAATATTTTTGTATTGTAAATATTATACTGTTCATCATTTGACATATTTAAGAAAATCAGTACAAAAAGAATCATATATGATCAATGAAATAAATTGAAGTCGTCAAGAAAAATTATTGTCAATAATGTATCTAATTTTATACAATAACATCAAATTTATTGATATATAACGATTTATGTGATACATAGGTGGAACTTATGAACCTGGAAACAAAAGAGGAGTATAGCTTTCAGTGTCGACGATGGATGAGTCTTGACGAAGACGATCATCAACTCTGTCGGGAATTACCAGCTGTTGGTCCGGGTATCAAATCACCGGCTCCAGGTGAACATATTATCTTTTACTTCTTTTCATGAAGGATAATCATAAATAAACACTTTAAGTTAGAAATAATATTTAGTTCCAAAAATATCTAAAATAGAAGAAAGGTGCAATTAATAATAACAATCAAGTCAGAAATATATTATTTTATAAATAATTAAAGTTCATTTTTATTCTTAAAAGTGTAAGTATTATCTTACTTACATTGAAAAGAAGTTTTTGTTTGCGTAATTAAAAGCATTAAATAGACGTTTACATTCTTCTAAGTATAATTTTTAATTTCGGAAAACAATTTTATTTTTTAAAGTTTGAAATATTTTCTAAATAATATTGCAAAATGATACAATTTTATTTACTTATCAATGATACAAAAATTTTGTGTCAAGTAACTATTGTTTTGAAAAAATATCATTGAGTAATTATTAAATAAACCTGTAGATATATGTGATTAATTGTGTCATAGTAATTCATTTTCATGTCAATTATTAATCATTTGTAATGAATTATATCACTAAATATTGTTATACACAAATTTACTAAGCCATTCATGAAAACATAAGTCAGTAACTTTATTAAAAAACACGTATTTCTATGGAGAATTTTTAAAGGGACTACTGCCAATTTCAACAATAAAATGTTCCAAAAGTTTGGTTATAATTTTGAGTAGTGCCAATAAATTGTTTAATTGTTTAATTGTTTTTTTCTTCATTTATTTCTATACCACCTTGAATTAAATATGATTTTAAATATTTTTTAAGTCCTATATCGGGCATTATTGATTGCCTATCATCTAGTATCTAGACCTATGGCAATAGGTCGTTAGCTAGTAAAGCTAAGCGAACTATGTAGTAGGTAATATAGGATAGTT
>JAYRBW010078439.1:0-24260 GCA_036023295.1 Invenusta paracnida | reverse complement strand
TGTGTGAGATTATTTTGGTTAATGTTGTGTTTGATGTCTTCATTGATTGTGATGGGAAGGGTAGTTCTGTGTTTTCCCAGAAATTTGGGAGCACTTATGTCTTTGATTGTGTAGTAAATCATAGGCTTGTATGCTGGTGCTTAATTCCTAGAGGGTTCATTCTGAGGCAGTGGCTGACTTTACAACTGGTTTTGTCTGAAGGTGTTAGTGTTAGTTTTAGTCTTAAAACTTAGATAAAACCAAGTGTAAAGTGAATTATCAGGTCTTAGTGTTAACTCTAACACCGGTGTTAGTTTTAGATTTAAAACTAACACTACCCTGCAAAAAAATGATGTCCCAGAAACGTTAAGAAAGTTCCAACGGAACGTTTCATAAGGAACGACCCGGAAAAGTTCATGGAACGGAAATATATGTCAATTCTGAATGTTACTTACGAAACGTTGCTGAAACGTATGCAAAAATATATATCACAACAATAACAATCAGCTACAAATTAAGAAAATAGTTGCACTAGCTGCGGTACAATTTTAGAGCAAACAATTTTAAATTCATAACATAAATTTGCTGAGTGTTTATAATAATAAAAAATTAACACGTGTTAATTTTTTTGCAAGGTCATAACTATACCTACATAGGTATTTCTATTCACAATTAGAGAAGCTATGACTTTACACCTTATATTTTTCCCAGGGTACTCAAGTATGACGGACCAAAGGGTTCAGTCAAGTATATCTCACTTATGTGATATAAATAACTCACTTATTAAATAAATAACTCACTTATTAAATAAATCACTCACTTATTTGATAAATAACTCACTTATTTTTTTAAATAACTCACTTATTTAAAAAATAACTCACATCTTTAATAAATAAGTCACCTATTTCGTAAATAACTCACTTACTTATGAAATAACTCACTTATTTAATAAATAACTCACTTATTTAATAAATAACTCACTCATTTAATAAATAACTCACTTATTTATAGAATTTAAGTCACTTATTTAATAAATATTTAACAAATATGTCACTTATTTATTAAATAAGTGACTTATTTATCACATAAGTGAGATATACGTGACTGAACCCTTTAGTCCACCATACTCAAGACAATCAGAGTGCTCCCTCTAATTGAGCCCCTGAATATAATTATCACATGATGAAAAGTACAAAAATGAATAACATATCCGCAAGATCTACATATCAAAATAAATATGCTAAGCAAAAAAACCTTAGTTCGTAGTCAAATTAACTCAAAGCACGAACATCTTTACTTTTGATAGTTGGTTTTTACGTACCTAAATAAGAGATATAATAAATCCAGTATGAAACAATCGGCATTTGTTTTGTTTATACTGGAGTCTATTGGGCTTCATGCCGCCATTTGTTATTTAAGATGAACGTGAACGCTACTAGAAAAAAGAGAAGGCTATTGAAAAAGCGAGCAGTGCATTCTTTAAATTCAGTATGTAAAATAAAAATTGTTATACAAGTTTATACTGTAAATAACAACTGTCACAAACCTTTCTTACTCATAGTACTCATAAGCTATTGAAAAAGCGAGAAGTTCATTCTTTAAATTCAGCATGTAAAATAAAAAATTGCTATAAAAGTTTATACTGCTAACAACAACTGTTACAAATCTTTCTTACTCATAGGAACAGTTTAGTTTTTTTATTATTTTAAATAAATATTTATAATGGTATGCAAATGAGTCTCAATTGTCCATAAAATGTAGGGAGTTCAGTTAAATTAAAGATCAGTTCAAAGATTAACCCATATTTTGAATATGTATTTAATATTTTTGGTTATTTAATATTAATGAAATAATAATATGACATTTAATGTTAAAATAGAGTTTAATCTATGTATGTTAATTATATAGGATGTCTGACCCTTTTAAGTTTTAAGTTATTTTTTGGGCAGAAATTAGTACTTTTTAAATCCTAATAATCATTATTAATTCAAATTAATGTTAAAAGTTTATTAAATGTATAATGTAATAATTTATATTATCATGAGAATGTTACATGATATAATTTATATTATGAAAGTATGTAATACTAATTTTTATAAATTATTGATTTTTGTACATGTTATATAATTTATAAATATAGGATCGCATTTACTTTTTATTTTTAGCATCCAGAGAATTTAAGCAATAAAAAAATGCAGATCATATATTATTATTCTATACATTTTTTTATTTAGAAATTAATTTAATTTTTTAATAATATATTTTACTGACCATTTGATTTTAATGCAATTTTGATTAGATTAATTATTATTTAAAGGAAAATTTAATATTGATTAACTCAAATAAAATATACGTACATGTATAAGCCCATTTTTTAACTATTATTGCTATTTCGCAGATTTGGCTATTTTAACACATTGCCTTTCTTTAAAATATGAGTGTACCAGACATTTCTAGAAATGTACTGTATTTTTTGGCTCTTGCTGGCAACCACTCTGCAATAGTTATAAGCACACCCACCCTGTCTCTAATTCTATATTATCAAGAGTACGTGTGCCTCCTTAACTCATCTTGAGTACATTCACCCCCTAATACTTATTAAGTAATAATATTAATAACAGGGCTTTATTTCCTGTATGAAAGTATAGGTACAATAAATTCATAAATAGAAAAGTAACATGATTATAATAACAACGTAAATTTTAGAAGTATGATAATAGTAGTAGGTAAACTAATATACAGAAGTTATATAACTGTAAAGGTAAAACTTGATGGCAAATAACCTACTCTAACTGTTCAGTTATTTGCCGTATTTAAAGTTTATGAAAATTAAAAGAATGTCTAGTGAGTTAGAGTAATTTGGGCAGGAATTGTTTGGTAAGCTACAGAGATGCAGAAGGTAGAAATGTTGATTGGTATAGTGTTGTTCTTCTATAGATAGTTATATATTTATTTCTGGTGGGGTAATTTGTGTTGGTTAGTTAAGAAGGCCATGAAGAGGATGTTTGTTATTGGTGATCATTTTGTTGACTGTATTGATAAATTTTTTTGTTGGTATTGTTTGTTGAGAATTGATATAAGAGTTTCTTTGGGAATCTGTAAAATATTGAGAAAAGTATTATAGATTTCTTGAATTTATTTTGTTCTGACAGATTACAACCCCATACTTCTGAGCAATATAGAGTGTTGGGCAGAATCAGTGTTTGATATATATGTAATTTTGTTTTATTATCAAGATATGATATGATGTAGCAGGTAGTTTTAGTGATATATGTAGTTCACTTTTTTGATTTAATTGTATTGATATGTTCATCCCATTTAAATTTTTCTGTGGTAGTTAATCCTAAGTACTTGACTCTGTTTACTTTTGGAATGGCATAAATATATACTATAGCCTGCAGTATAAAGTGGACAATGCATTAAAAAATAGTATGTATAGGTATTTCTGAAATTTGATATTAACTTGTTGATTTTATGTATATATGTATCTTAACTTTCATATTACAAAAACGAATTCTCATTATTATAGATATTATTGAGTGAAAATTAATGTACTACATACATATATTATGCATAGATATTTGTTTTACGTTATATAGGCAATATGATATATATTTTTTATTTGTTATGATGTACTGTAAGTAAACGCGATATATAGTGTATTGTTTTTTTTGTTTTTTATATTTATATTCATCTTTAGTATAGAGCATTATTCTATTCAACTGTACAGTCATGGCCTGAATGGATTCATCACCTACAAAATATTGGTTATTCAGCATTTGGAAGCCAAAATAAAAGTGTATACCTGTGTTTAACTGTTTACTTGCACTCGACAGCTAGAGTGGATGCATCAGATACTAACAACAGCTTACTCTAACTGGAATTTCCATAATTATTGCATCAGTCAATTAAAAACTGCCTCTATTAATTTTCCTATTATTTGACTATTTAACTTATTGTATTTCAGTGTGAAAGTTACTACGTGTGCAGATTAAAGTAACAATGGTTGGCAAACAAAATCCAGACATCACGCATGCTATCATTTATACCCTCCATGAAGAAGGCTATTCCTCACGGGAAATTGAGTCCAGAATCCACATCTCTCAATCCGTTGTCATCTGATCTCTGCAAAATTTTCGCACCTCCGGGATGTTTGGTTACAAGAAACCAGTTAGACGTCCTCATGGTTCGACGAAGAGGTTGGACTCCTCAATAGTCCGACAGAGCAAGCTGAATCCTAGGAAGACCACACTATAGCCATCTCCCTGGATTTACCACCAGAATCCAGGTTGAGCGCGAGGACAGTCAGGAAGAGACTGGTGGAACATGGTCTACAGCCCTATCGACCAGCCCAGAAGCCTAAGCTCTCCCCAAAAAATATTCGCGATTGGCTGGCATTCTGCAAGAAGTACCGTGACTGGACTGAGGATAACTGGAGACAAGTCACGTTTAGTGATGTCGAGACAACCATTACACAGTTCTGTGCATTCACCAGGCATGTGCAGCGCCCTGAAAATGAAAACTACAATCCACACCTCACAGTATTACCCAATGAAGAATGCCCTGAAGGTCATAGTGGGGGAAGCCATCTGCACCATGGAAACAAGTGGCCTCTGGTTTATGCCCGAGTGAACAACAATCAACAACTCGGTCTATCTGCAGGTGTTGAAGGATAAACTACTTTTTTTCATAGAGATCAAGAACTGCAGTCACTTCCAGCATGATGGCGATCCATGCCATCAAACCATGGTCGTTAAAAGTGGCTCCTGAATATGCTGCGGTATAAAGATTATTGGTCCATGGTCAGGGAACTTGCCAGATCTAATCCTACAGAGAACTGTTGGACCATCCTCAAGGCCAAGGTGGCTTCCAAATGCCAACTTCACTGTTAGACTTAAAAGAACACATCAAAGATGTGTGGGTGAACGATATTTCACAGGACTATTGGGACTGACTCTGTACATCTATGCCACATAGGATTAGAGCAATACTTAATAATAAAGGTTTTCATACAAAGTATTAATCGATCGTAACTAATATTTGTGCTTTTTGACAATAATATTTCTGTGTTACTTGATAATACAGATTTTCAGACAAAACTTTTTCCCTAGGGTGATGCATCCACTCAGGCCATGACTGTACATTTAATTTCACTGGGGGTTAAAATGGTACTTTAACCAATTATTTATTATTAACACTTTATGAGTTGACTGCAAATGGATATTGACAGGATTTTGAACGGTGTATCACCGAGATCTATAACGAAATAGAAATGTCTAATAACAGACGAAAGAGTTCGTTAATTGGGTATTTTATTGATAGGTATACCTCGTTTAAATTAAATACTTCGTTATAATTAAATTATTTTCTTTTTTCTAAAAAGGATGAAAAGATCGTATAATGAATAATTTATATAATAAGGTATATTTAAATTACTTATTAGTATAACATTCAAGTAATGTTTAAACAATTCGTATAGAATTAATTTTCATAAAATTTATGAAATGATTTTTGTTAAAATTATTAGTCTGTTATAAATTAGTACATACACAGTTACACAATTTTTATATTATATATATATACCTAATATTTTCAAATAAATAGGTATATATTAACTTAAATATTTACCAAGAATCTTCTTTCTCTTTGGGTATTACGTCTAATTTATAGGTACATGACAGATAGATCTATCATTGTATTTTATGAATGCATTCTTTTAATTTATAAGAAAAAACGCTAATTAAATGTGATTTCACTTACATACAAACTGCTAAGCGAAGCCATACAATTTTCACTTATATATTATCCACCAGATTATTCTATTTGGGTGGAAGTTACGCAAAAAACGTTCGCATTGTTTTCTGTATACTGATAAAACTAAGAGATATATGGCAGACTAATTGCTAACACGAAACATTGAGACAATAGCCCAAACTTCGGACAACATAGCACCATTGTTGGGGCATTATAGACCATAGTATACACGATTATACTTGATCTATCATAACTGTTTATACAAGTATTGTTGCCCGTTAATTATAACGAAACCCGCATTAAATGCCTGATACCTTGACTTTTTCGGAAAATATATCACACAAAAAAGTAAGAGCTTCTAAAACTCACTTTGTATTAAGAGCACAAGGCTGATTATGCCTCAATAATGACAATATGTAACTTTTTGGGCTTTGATATATGTATGTACATACAGGTATTTCTTTGCTAAGTAGAATTGTTTTAGTGATTTCAGTCGACTGTCAAAGTCAATTTTACCATTAGAGCATATATTGCTTCTACTGGTTATTAATTACTATTTGGAAATTAATAGTGTTAACTGCCGGTATCATGAAACAAAAGGCAACTCAAGGAACAATAAATATAGGAGTCTGAAGTTTGTACACTATTGTGAAATATAGACATCTATAGTCCGTTAATGCACAATTTGACAACCAAATTGTTGCAATACAGACCCTCGACTTCCCTTTCTAACCCACATCTCCTATACCCTTGGTGTATCAAAAGTTGTTTATTTGTCATTTAGGATTTTATTCTGAATGATGATATTACTAAATTTATAAAATAAATTATATGTATATATATATTAAAAATTTACATGCCTTTGATTAGAATGATGCTATGTCACCATTTTGAAATATTACTGGCCTTGTTTTATACTCTCATTGTCGTATGTTAAATTCTGTATTTTATCCACAATTTATCAACATAATAAACATTTGGTTCCAAATGTGTAATGGTCTGCCGTGTAATGATTCATTGAAGCGACCTCTAATTATGAGTACATATAATAAAATCATAATTAGAAACAAATCTAGCTAAATCTTCTCATATTGTCTAAATTCAATGTTTAACGCCATACTTTCAACAATGTCCCAATATCTCTAAATTCTTTGTAAGTTACTGTACTCTTCTTAATGAATGTATTTATATCTTTACGTGTTAATTATTAATTATTTTATATTTACTCCCGATAATTCGTTCATGCATGTCAATGAAGTAAATAAGTAGATGTTACATATATATATATTATACGATTATTATAACCATTGAACAAATGCATGAAATTTTAAAGAACTTACCTGGATCTTTGACAACTTGTATTAGTGAATTTTCTCTGTATAATTTGGCAAAAATATCATATAAAAGTCACTGACGCTACAGTGCAACTAAATAACCATATACTATGTATACTAACCATAATATATACAGTATAAGTATATTTATTGTTATATAACCACACAATTGATGAATATTAAAAAAACACTTTGTTTTGAAAACACTATAAATATAGAAGAAAAGACGATTTTATTGGGACGTGGGTTATGAAAGGAGTGGCCAGCACGAAACAAAGCTTTATTTATAATTAAATTAGAATAACCAAGTTTTTCAAATGATTTCTTACACTTTATTAATGCGTTTTACCCGAGCCTAAAATTTACTTTTGAATAGTAATCTGATGTAATAGCATTTCTTTTTTAGATGATTTGATTCAAAAACTTGACTCCGCTCTTATATCTTCAAAATATACCGCAAACTAACCCATTATAATTCGTGTCTCCATATTTTCTCCTTCCATAGTTCAAATATTAAACTAAATGTCATTCAAAATGTCTTTCTCCGCGCTCTAAAAATCTGTAGTCCGCAGTTTGTTAATGATGAATTTTAATTAAAATTCATCCATTCCTCCTTTGAAAATACTTGGTTATCCTAATTTAATTACAAATAAAGCTTTGTTTCATGTTCTCCGTTCCTTTTATAACTATAAATAGAATATTTTAAAAACATAAATCGTATCTTATAGCCAAATTAAAAATGTCATAAGTACATTCTGTTAAATCAATATCAAGAAATGTTTAGTCACGACATTATGTGTCTCCCTTTAATGACTCAGATCACCTGAGTTAACCACTAATCGGCTGAATAATAATAATTAAAATTTTTTGTTAATCGCCGCATATACACAAATGCGGCCTGACCACCGGAGCTCGGTCGATTGCCAAAACATTGTTTTGATGTCGTGACTAAACATCCCTTGATATTGATTTATCTTTATTCTATTATATTTCGTGTGATACGGACTTGCCATAATGGCTAGAAGTCTTCCTTGCCAATCGACGGAGCTCCGGTGGTCAAGCGATTATAGTGTTCGACTGTAATTATGAGGATCCCGGTTCGATACTCCATGTCACTGATGAGCTCCATAAAGAGCGAAACGCGTCTGGCATTTGAATATGCGGCGATAGACAAAATTCTTTAATTACATTTATTTGGTTAAATCGCAAATAATATAAACACATCTTACGACTCGAAATTGACTGGAAATTAATAGCAAATACATAAACATATCTAATTTCTGTAAATTGTAAATATCATAAACAAATCTAATTACTGTAAAAAAATGTCATAAAAAATCTAATTACTGTAAATTGTAAATATCATAAACAAATCTAACACTACATAAACACATCTAAATACTATAAGTTGTATAAATATCATAAATAAATTTAACACATAAACACATCTAACTATTTTAAATAGCTAAGAGTAAATATTATAAACATATCTTATTACTGTAAATTATAAATATCATAAACACATCTATAATAATTACTGTAAATTGCAAATATCATGAACACAGCTAACTATGCTGTAAATTGAAGATATCATAAAAACATTTAGCTAACTTGTAAATTCGATTTAAATCCCCAAATGATAAAAAACGTCTTTGTATAATTGAAGGTAAAAGAATAGTAATTTAGTTAAATGTAACAAATTCAAAGTTATTTAGTAATATATTTATTTAGTTCTAATAATCCCATTTAATTATTTTAATGATTTATTAGATAATGCGAAGTTTGATCACAATTTAAATGTATTTACCTGTCTGCATTTTTATAAATATATATAAAGAAAAGTTTTCCATATTGTGTTCATGGGAAGCATCTGTTTCGCATTTCACACGTAGCAATTAGTACAATTATCCTGGTTAATTGTTGTCTTTCTTTATTGTAAGGCTTACTTAGCTGAATACAATAGTTTATCAATTTCAGAATGTCCCGATTGAGCAAAGAAGTCGAGAATTAAAAAAAGAATAATATGAAAAGTATTCATTGCTAAACACACGAACACATAATACACGGGTATCATCTGCGTAATACACAAACATATGAAGGTAGCATTTGAGCGCAGCATAAGTGTGTAATCGAAGTGAAATATATACCTATATACATCATATAACACACACGTTTTCCTTCTTTTCACATCATCCCCAACCCACTTTCGAATTTCTGGAGAAAAAGAAAAACAAGAAACTAAAGCCCCGAGGTGAAAATGAACCTCTTGTAAACTTTCTTGGCCACAAAATTATAGTCTAGTAAAGTGGACGCAATGGTATATCTTATGGCGTGTGATATTCGTAATTTATATGCGAATATAAAGAGAATATGGGGAAGGGGGAACCTCTTATGGGCGATGCTTTCAGTCTGGTAGGCGCGTGACAGCGTACTGGAATCTTCAACAATCCGATTTGGAGTTCATGATGCAGAAAATGGCCCTATTCTACATCAGTACACGATTACATCTTTGCCAAATTCGTTTTTTGCAAAAAAACACACATACGCACATACATAGAACAAGCAATAAAACGTAGATATATATATATCATATTATACAAATGATTGTCTTTTTTTAGCTATAGCAGCTGATTACGAAAGACGGGGGGGGGATGGGGATTAGGGACTGATTTGACGCCAAAAGAAGCCTTCAAACTTCGTGCTGGGATTATTTCTGGCGCCTGTGTCTTCGTCTTTTGAAATCTATAGTGCTTCTCTCTTGAATGAATGGCAAGCAGGGATCTACTCTTCAAGGACCAGCGATAATCGAGTGGATATACAATGACCCTCTCAGTTCGCATGGGGGGAAAAACGGGCTGTGTTATCGGCTTCGAGTGTGATTGTGTGAGGAAGAGAGGGGAGATGAGAGGGGTGTCATGGCTTTGACTTTTAGGGAGAGAGAGAGATTGCGTAGACGGAGATGATCGGACTGCGTGTTGGTCTAATTTTATACCGAGTACCTTTTCAAATCTCTGGTCTATCCTCTCAGTGCCACTACAGTCCCTATAAGAATTCAAAAGAAGATATAGCGTGATTTGTTTGTGAATACCACTCACTATTATATATGGTATGCATATCTTGCTATATATTTAAACATAATATATGTAATAGTGTCGTTTAGTATATATTATGCTATATATCAGAGTTTAAAAAAAACGTGAATATCTAATTTATAAAATATATTCAATATCAGTGGACATCGCTTGTTACATATATCTTCTGAAATAAAAATGATTTTGAGTATATACATACAATGAAATATTCTTCATAATGCTCTTATTAATATACATATGTAATGTACAAGAACATTAAATAAAGAATCAAGTGGGATAATGTATAAAAACGTCTGAGTATATATATCTATTATAAAGAAAATTAGATGTAGTAAAAAGAATACATATATATGCATAGCAGGGATATTTTCACTAATCTTTACTATAATAATTTAAAAACGATTTGAAAACAGAAAACATTTAATAAAATTTGCTATTATATGGTTTGTAAATTTCGCACTTAACATCTATATATATATATAATTATCAGTGTATAATACTCAACATTCCCATCGCGTTTTTAATACGTTAAATTATAAATATCATTGTAAGAAAACTGAGTTTAGTTTTATAATTATTACATTCATAATTATTATAGCGAATGCGCAACTAATCATTACAAAAACTGTATGATTTAAAAAAACTTTTAGCAGCAGATTAGATTATAATAAAGGTGTAAAATTCCACTTATAATAATATACATCTCAATGATAATTAAATCTAATAAGTTCTATGTTTCTTCAAGAGTATTTCTCCGAACTTAAATCATACTTAAAAATAAATTATTCATAATAATTATGTGCTTGAAATTTTATCGCGTCTTTTATTTCTGGCGGTTTGTTGAAACCTCAAACTTGCCAAGTTGCTCTACTCAATTATAGTATTTAAAACATTTAATTCATATAATCGCCTATAATACACCGCAGAGTGTTATTATTTTTTCGTCATGTGTTTTTTCCTAAACTTCAGTAACTTTTTAATTCTTCACAACCAGAGTGTGTATTTTGCCGCCAATTTACCTCTCTTTTCTTGCTTGCCAAGTCATAGATATTAGACTCGATTGTTGAAGAAGTGGGTTGGAACACAAACGCGTGAGAAAGTCTTTCGACGAACTATTTTGATGATATACTGTAATATACGCTATGTATAATACGAATAGGTGCGAGGCGCAAAGAGCAAAAACAGCGTGTCTATTTAGACGAACGTTTGAACTAAAACCGCCGTTCTAAAGAATTAAATTTACAATTCGTTCCAACACCCTGTTTTTAGAGTTTGTATAAGTTAGCAGCTACAGTTTTTAAATTTCACGCTTTTTTGCTCCAGTGCAAAGTTGAAAATATTTGTAGTGGAACACCGTTTGATAGTGTGGCGGTATTTAATATTGCCTTATATAACATTTTTCCACACTCACGAGGTGTGTAGGTATTATATAGCTTTTGTTATACAATTTATAATTCTACACATTATATCTAGATGCGAATATAGCGATATGATGTGGTAAGTAAAAAATTCGCCACCATGGACGCGACCGACGACAGACTTCTATGGAATTCGGGGGTGTCTTAAATCAAATCTGAATATCTAGTCTATTCCAATTAGCGCCTATAAGCCTGATGATAACTATATAATAATCAGATTCAAAGGTTTATGTGGTGGAAGTGACGAGATACCAGTGTATATTCTGAGACCGTCAGTTTGAGGGAAACTTTGAAAAGCACCGAAAACAATAGCGGTGTTTTAGTTGTATCTTTCTCCCAACAACAATGTCACAGCATCGCTTAAATACACTTAGACAGTCAGACAAGTCGACAGACAACGGTTCTCTCTTTCATGATGTACCGCAAGCGACTCTAATTTATACTTAGTTACTTAATATTATATTATAAAAAGCGCGCGAATAGATATACAAACACAATGTGTGTGTAGCAATCACGACTTTTTAAACTTTTATTCACCAAAATTTGTTAGCATTTGATGAGCCGTCGTCACAGATTTTGGTATAAAACAATAGGTGACGAGAAGAAGAAGGGGAATGGGGGGGTAGGGAGTGCAAATTATTTCGAGCTGTATTCGCTGAAAGGATCTAAGCATCATTCCAACATGACGAGGCTGGGGTAAAAGGAAAATAATCTATAGGCGACTGAGCGGAGAATGTCTGTCATATTTTCTGGTAGCGGCAAGTTTGACAAATCACTTTGAACTCTTGACGGCGATAAGTTGTGAGACAAGTGGAGATGGGCATATATGGCACCATGCTATACTTCATACACAGGCACTTCGCTTCTCTAGGTACGACATGGCTGAGGACACACAATACTCAACTTTGTATAATAATGCTCCTTCATGTCAAGCGCTGCCTGTTCCTTTTTATATAGTATACCTAATACTAAAAGGTTGAAATTGGTATGGTAATTGTCTTTTTATCAAAAGAGAGAAAAACTGTATCGCATAATTGTCGACAAAAAGTGTAGTTGATAACTTTTTTCTTCTCCCCCCCCCCCCCCATTACTCTCCTCCCCTCACCTCGAACCTCGCTTTCTTGATTAGACATCTTTTGTTTAAGGTCACAGTTATTATACGCTTTTGTGAAGATTGAGAATGTAACAAGCAAACGGAAGGCTATTATTCCAGTGAATATGAGCGATAGTCATGCTCAAACTGTAACTTATCTTTCGGTGAAAACAATAGTAACTACTAACTATATTAATCCTCTATGACTGCAATAGAAGCTTTCGGCCGCCTTTTTACAACCTTACAATATAGTTTGTTCGTCTTTAGAAGAGTAGATTCCATTGTCTTAAATATTAACCGATGCGCTTATCATAGCGAAACCATATATGATTTGATTTAATATAGAGTGCAAAAATGTTTAGGCATTTTAAATTTTTTAAAGAAAAAAAGACAGACTTTTAATTGCTTCCATAGATAAAACCTGTAATACAATTCCATCCTTTCACAAATATTTCATTGCTTATATACTAATAATATTATTTATATATACAGATAACTTAATAAGGCGCACACGTTGAAATATATATTATATTATTCAGTACAAAGCTGACTAAATTAAAAGTAAATAAATATTTACATGAAATACACTGAATTCCATACAATTATATTATAATATTATACTATAGCTTTTTATTTATTATAATATTTAAAGAATATTTCGTAAAGCGCATTTTATATTACTTTTTTCAACCAAATCTGTTTCTATATAATCACCATATTACGATATTATATTTATTTATTCTAAAACGTCAGCTTCATTTCTACAGGGCACATATTTTACAATAATTTAATCAACATTTAAATTAATTCATAAATTCAACTGCTGATATCAACTTATAACTATAGTGATCTCGTTTGATGCCCATCATATATATATAGGGTTTATGACACATCAGTTTGCTTTAATATATACTCGTCTGTATATGTATTATGGCAGTATAGCCCATAGAAACAAGTTAAATAAAAATATTTCATTCAAGAAATACACATGAAAAACATTAGCAATATTTTCAAGTATTTTCACAATAATGTACGGAAAAAATTACTACATATTTGTTGATGACATATGTAGATGGCTTTTTATTTAGTTTATTGAGTGTCATGATTTTTATATAAACAACTGATGAGATGGTAAACAAAAGCTAAATAATTTTGTTAAACAATTTTATAATTTAACTCTTAAGCTTTGTCAAACATATTAGAAGCATATATATAGCTGTGAAATAGATAAAACAAGAAATTTTAGATATAATTGATAACATTTAACTAATTTATCTTATAAAGAGTAATTGGTATATTAGTAAATTAGTTTTATTTTCAATTTTTAATAATCTCAGAATCGTAATTATATATATATATAGACACAAATCTAGAATTAATTTCAATTCTGACGTAAGATTTTAATAAATAGAATTATTTAAGGGAATTTATCGTGAAAATCCTATATTAATTAAACAACACCCTCCAGAACTATACTATTCAAAGTAACAATATAAAGTAGAAAATGATATCAATCATATAGGGTGTATCGAAATTAACCGCGTTTTTATAAAAAAGTAAATAATAATATTTCATAATATAAAGCATAATTATATAGACAACACTTTCAAGGTTAATAACCACCATTATCAATAATTTTTTGAAAGTCTAATTTCATTATGTTCAATTCCCACCTCATCATAGCTAGCGGCAGTAAAAGATGGCATTGGTTCATTTAAGAATATTTCAAGATCATGTTGATTGGTAAAATCCATGTTCAGGTTATCCCGTAATGATTCCAAACGAGGAAATATGAACCGATCACAAATGTTGCAATCAGGAGAGTACGGCGGTTGTTTCAGCAGCCTTACATTCCTTCGGATAAAAAATCTGTAGTGTCTCGAGAAACATATGTGGTCTCGTATTATCCTGAATTAAACATAAGGTCTCCATTACAATAAGATTTGGCTCTGTTGCGAAGTATTTGGACATATTGCGCCAGAATAGTATGTATACCGTTCTGAATTTATAGTTCAATCAGCTATTTCAAAATAATGTAACCCTCGTAAGCTAATTATGCAACCATTGCCATGGATTTCTTTTCAGTATAGTGAGTCGTTTTGAAATTAGAACACGGTTACCTGGAGATACCCATGATCCAATGTTTTGTCGTGGAGGTAGGTTCCAATATGATAGAACCATTTCTCATCTATTATAAGGATAACTAAATTTGATATCACCAGACGGGATTGGAAAGCATTGAGCATGATCGTAACTAATTGAACTCTACAGCGTCGATAATCCTCCGTGAGAATATGTGGTACCCACCTTGATTTCATCCAGATAAATATCTATATATATATATCAAAATTTGTATTAGTTACTTAAATTTAATTTAACAAATTTAAATTTTTATACATACAGTTAATATTTTAAACACCAACATGATTTAAAATATAACAGGGACTACTAAATACAATGTTCGTTTAAAATAATATTGTATATTATAGTATAAGTATAGTATATATATTCCTTGAAATATAATTTCGTAAAATCTATGTATATAAATGAGTCATATATGTACAGTACATATGTTCTTGCATCATCAGCTTTATTTTAACTTAAAAAAAATCATTTTGTGTTTTGCAATTTGAAATGTGTAATATTATAAAATATACGCTCATAGCTTTTTAAATTTATAATTTAAATATAAATAAAATAATTTATTTGTTTTTACATTCAGTGGGTTAAGCCACAATATTATATATAATGCTATCTCATTTTCTTATAAACTGGAACCAACATAGCAACCCTGCATATAATATATCACATCATGCCTTCTATGCTGTTCACTTGTCAGCTATATGCGCTATATTTCAGATTAAATGATTACATTTTGAAGCGTTACTTTTTAAATTAATTATCGAAGATAATTGTTAAGCTTGCGCATATATTTACTATATTATGCAACTTATTATTATTATTATTATTATTATTATTATTATTATTATTATTATTATTATTATTATTATTAATATTATTTAACTTAATAAAATTATTCTATGTAAATTCAGGGTGAAACACTTTCTGGTACCTATATAGGTACGAGATGGTTATATCATGGAGTGTTTGAACGTAATATATAAAGGGTTGTTAGGCATATACTTATTTGAATTATAGGAAACAATTTTATATGTCGACAAAACAAGCCTTGATGAAGGAATTCATTGAGAAGGGGCAGTCTCCCGTAGCAAAGAGCTAGCGGTCTATTATAACGCTAGGGTACCTATGAGGCTCCCAACTAACTATTATAGGTACACATGTGTATATGATACGACTTTGGTGCCAAGCGCCGTGCCCTGCCATGGAGACACTTCCACGGAAGCTCAACGTCGAACTAGTCACAATGATTTGGTCTCGAGTCGTTTCCCACTTTGTTCAATTGAAATCTTAGTGTTCCATAAATGGTGTATACCAATACGTGTGCATATGCGGTACCATATAGTTGGTATATATCCTATATTTGATTAACTATAAACATATTGTGGACTGTCTTTTTTTAAATCAAGCATGCGACTGTCGTTGATAAATATGAGAAGGAAGTTGCCTTTTATACGAATTTATATTACATTCATTGTTCACTGCGGAAGTAATAAATTATTGCCAAACGAGTGGTGTACAAAGCAAGTAATATATTGTAAATATAGCTATATAGATACACATAATGGCAGTAAATAAATTGAATTATGTCGGATATATTTACTATAAATGGTTATATTAAGGTGGTTAAGGTGTATCGATAAATTATATCCTGCCTTTGAAAACTTCAAAGCTTAAACTACATTTATTATTTATCAAATTATAGCCAACTATTTTGTAACCCTATATCAGTATACAGGGAATTTCGCCCTTCCATATTTCGGGAAGGAGGGTGTGGGAAGGGATTTTCCTTTAAATTTTAAACTTCCTATAGTGGAGTATATATGTAACTTCGCATGTAATTAAACAAAATGTTTTGTAACATATTCCATTAAAAAATTCTAAAAAATTTTAATGTAAAAATAGGAAACTAATATACATATATGTTACATTTGAGATTTCTTTCCTGTTTTCTACAAGAAAACTTTTTTTGTACTCTTTCTTTTATTGCATGAAACTAATGAATATTTTTAAATTACTAGTAATTCCGTCAGTGAGATGCCTGTGAAAAATGTACGAGTCGTCATATATGCAGATTGTCTCTATTTTATTTTTTACTCCTTGAATAAAACTACTGTGGCTTACGAACAATTCATAAAAATTGTATTTTAAATTTTATGATTATATAAGAAAAATAATGTCTCATGAATATTGTTTGTCAATATGCTATACATTAATACAAAAAATGTAATTCGTTATATTTATCAAACTATACATGTTTTGAATAGGTATTCCATAGTAAGAAGTATCCTGTTCAGTATTATATATAATACTCTAAACGCAGGCCTATATGTATATTTTAGCGATTGCGTGTGTTTTTTATTTGTATATGAGTAACTGTGTACGTCTGTAATCTGTTCGAGGAAGAGTTTAAAATCCTACACTAATCGGCAATTAAGTTCTCTAAAATCGGTAAAGAAGAATCAAAGATCCTTCCAAATTAAAAAAAAACGGATGATTTACTTGCTTGCTTTCTAAAAGAAGTAGAGTGATGGGGGGGGGGGGGGGGGTTAAACGACGAAGTTATTTTAAGTAAATGGGTTTGCGGAAAGTTCAGTCGATAAATTGGCTTATACATTTGTCCTCCCTATAGTGGTCAGTATTGGATGGAGCTGACCAAATATAGTGAAAATGTTAGCAAAGATATATGGAGCTGACGAGGGATTTAGAAATGCAGTATTGAGTGAAGTTTCTATTTCTAAATAGATGAAAAATAAATCAGGAAAGGATTACTTTTCCTTTATAACCATAAATGGAATCGTTGAAATTCTCACTGCATCGATGACTGTAAAACTGTATTTTAAATATGCAATGCATATTGTCACATATTTTACTATAATACGTTAATAGCCATTTTACAGCATTGTTAAATATATTTGTTAAGCTAGAGAAGCGAAAGGTGGTAAAGATGTGTATAACAAGAAAACAGCTTGGGCAAATATATATCAGAATTTCCCAATTATATTTTATTTCTAAATATTAAAATATAAATATAAAAATTGGTTTATTATCAATTTAAACAGACATTTAATAAAATAAAGTAATTTATACCAAGAATGAAATTAAAACAAAATGTTTACGCTAAATAAAAAATAAAATTGAGTGATTCTTAGAAAAACTTTAAAATGTAAAATTTGTGCAACATTTTATGGCTAAATTAAAAAAGTAATTATAGCTATATAAAATAAAGAATAAACAAACGTAGAAGAAAGAGTAAAATTGTGAAGTTCTGCATTTTATTAGGAATTAACTAAATGAATAATGGATTCTAATAGGGCTGAATGTAAGTAAAAGTGAACAATAGTATGAGCAAGTCGCAAGTTACATTCCTTATACATAAAACTGTTTGTAGCAATTCTCATAAATTTATAAAAATATGTTTTCAATAATAATATCATAATAGAATTTGATATCTTATTATATTAAAAAACTTTATGGAATTTGAAATTAAACGATTAAAACTATATACCTTATAAAATCCATATTTTGTGTACTATAAAGTATCCCAAAGATTAAAGGAGTGTATATGACGAAAATCATTTAACATTATTTTCATAATCATTTGTTTCAAAAATGTAGATTTTCTTTAAATTACTTAGTTTAAATTTACTGGATTATTTGAATGAAAATGAATTAAACTTGTTTTTCAGCACTTTTAAAAGTAAACATTATAATTTAATAAAAACCAACTACTTAAAAGTTAAAGATAGACAGTATATTATAGATTATATACTGTTTAATATTATTATATAACCAACAATTTCAGACTATAATTATATTAATATCATTTTAACTGTAAATCCGGTCTGCATATTTTAGGAAAATTAAATTACAGCACAATTCGGCAAAATTATATCAAGCTATATAGGTATATATTCTAAATATGGGAGCTATAATACTACACCTGCGGAAATTTAGGATTATGCAAATCATATCTATAGTATCATTTAATATATTCCACAGTTATAACTACAATTTTATAGTTCTACGTACTACAATAGTAATAAGAAAGACAATTCCACTATAATTAAGGAAATTATGTGGAGTCTATTAGCGATGAACAACTATACTATAACTATACGGATATATCACAAATAATAATTCACTTATATCTACAATCTCGACTAATTATCGGGTGTATTCACATTTTCCATTTATTTAACTATTTCGGGAAGCATTTATTGTACTTAATTTTAGAACAGAGAGAGATTTGAAAGCGATTTTTTAAACTCCTCGTTCTCTTTTTTTATTCTTGTATGGCGCTCAGTGTGAGTTCCAGGGAAGTGAAAGAGATCCAAAACGGAAAAATGTGAAGTGGACCTTTTCAGTCCAGACTGATCTATCAAATCTAGAACTATCATAAAAGACTGTGGCCACGGGCGTGCATAAATTATATACATTGAGTAAGGTATATCATCATATTATGCCATTATAATCATACCATTCCTATAAGCATAATTTTCAGTTATTAAAGCGACATCCGCCATTTCTTCTAAACACCGCTATACATTGCGATTATATTTTAGGTAGATTTTCGGTTGTCTGTTATTTTGGAAGATATCAATATACGATAATCTATCTATAATAATTATAACAATAATAATAACCTAACAAGGTAAACATTATCCTGTGTATAGGTATAAATATGCATGCTCACTCCCTATAACTTCACAGTTTTACGACTAACTTCCTGTTCCGAAATATAGAGTTCAGGAAATGAGGAAATCGGTCCAGAAAGAGCACATGAACATTTTGATAATCCACTTCTATCGCTCTGGGCATTTGTCTGCTCCTTTATCCGTGGCTTCAGCAGAAACCTTTTCTCAGAATAGAACCTTTTAGGTACCTATATATATATATTTATTTATATTTATAGCTGAAATATGAAAACATTTCCTTTATCATCTTGGCCGACAGGAAGATGGAATATCTATATAGCTACATGATTCTAGAACAATAGTCGATCTGTTGACACACATTTCTGTGGTTAATATATCATGCTCATAGCAGTTTGTCAACGGAAAGTGATGAATGCATTGATAGACTCGCGGTTTGTGTTCAATGAATCCAAGATTGTTCTGTGCTCTACATTTGGCACACCCACTGGTTCTAATCCTTGGCAGATTGCATGCGTATACTTATAACTAATACCGTATATATGCAGATTAATATTTACATTACATTAATTAATATACAGTAAAATACTAACATACATAAGTTGTCAAGTTCTCAAAACTAACTAGGTATATGGTTTTCAGGAACAAACCCCGCGGGGACCCCTATAATATATACATTGTTCATGTGGGAGAGAAAGATAGGAGTTGTAAAAAAATTGGTAAGGGATGTTTTCTCCCATATCATTAAGCACAAAATACATACTTAAAAAATCAAGAAATAGGAAATAGGAATGAGACTTGCCGTTTCAAAATATCGGCCTAAAAAATCTCAAAAGCTTTTTTTAGTCAATTTACTTATTACAAATGTTTAACCACTTAGCCGGGACCGACAGGCAATGCCCGTCAACAGCATTCCTTCACGATAAGCGGCTGAGGGTCATTGCCTGTCTGTGCCAAATGATTAACCCCCTATGATATAGGACACTCAGCGTATTGTAAACTACGACTGAACTATTCTACCGAACATAGGAAGTTAATATTTATTTTCTCTGCATATTTTTGGTAGTAGATGGTAGTAGATTTGTGACGTCTATTGATTTTTTTTAGCCTCGATGAATCTTTGTTGAAGTGGATTGGAAATCTTGGTTTAAAGTATTCATTCCCCTCAAATGTTCCCGTTATGGAATACAGGTTTGGAAAGAAGGAGATTGAAGTAATTCCTGGAAATTCTGTTATAGGTAAGCTTGGCATAATCGTACTTAAGCTCATTGATCGCTATACCAACAAGGGGTACATTTTATACACCGATCGTCTCTACAGTAATCCCATTTTGTACAATGAGCTGTACAAAGTCAACACTGGTGCTTGTAGAACTGCCAGAAGTTGTAAGAAGTATATATGCCCACTGTCATGATCAATAAAGTCATGGCAAAGAATTCACGAGAGGTTGTGGCTTACTGGAACGGACCCCTTCTTGCTCTAAAATATTCTGACCGTTATACATGCTTTCTACATGCATGATCACAGTGTGCACCAAGTTGTAGCAAGAGAGAGAGGACATGGCTTGGTTGAAGTCAACCAACCGCAAGTTATCACAACTTACAACTCCAATATGGCAAATCCGACCAACTTATCAACGCATATAAGTTATCGCGAAAATCAATGAAGTAGACAAAGAAACTGTTCTTCTACTTCTTCAACATGCAACATTGAATGCTCACTATATTCATCTTCTCTACGGTGGCTCCCAGACCTACATGCAATTCCTGCTGGGTGTATTGCACCAAATTCTCACCGAAAACGAGGTCGCAGGTCCTGCCAATGATGATGCTGTCCGCCTGACCCAACGCCATTTATTTACCGAATCCCTCCTACGACTCAGAAATCGAACCCGAGCAAGAAATGTCGCGTGTTCACAAATGCACAACATATGAGATCGGAGAATTTCGCAACCGGAAGGAGACAACATATTATTGCCCACAATGTCCATCCAAACCTGCCCTCTATCTTAGTGCCTGCTTCCAGTGGTACCATAAAGTCCAAGACTTTAAACAGTAATGAGTAGATCAATAAAAATATTGTCTAATACCTTAAGGACTCCAAATAACAATATATCCAGTAATAAACAATGCACGTCGAATTCATTTTTTACTATTGAAATAAATTTTTTTATCTGGACATTTTCATATTTTCCAAGCTTAAAATGGGAACATTTAAGTTCCCATGGTTCGCTGCATTTAGATTAATTTAAAAACTTTCGAAATTTTTTATATTAAAACAAAAATTGCTTACTAGCCTATAGCGTGCGTTTATTACAAAAAACCGCCGCGGCGAAGTGGGTTTATATAATGTACATAAGTAGTAGGGATGGTGACCGCGGGGCCAAGGGAGGGTCTGACCAACCAGTGGGGGGGGGGGGGGGTTGCCCACCTTCACACTTCTCAACCAATCAAAATTGAGAGGAGGCTCTAGCCAATGAGACGCCTGCAAAAGTATCAAAAGGAACGCGCGTGTCTGTTTTCACTCATTCTACTTTGCTTCGCACTTGTGATGAATCCTTAAAAGTATCCTAAGAGTTCGCTACCGGTATGTTAAAAATACGCTAAACTCCTAAATGAATCCCTTAATGTATGCTAAGAATTCCCTACCGATATGCTAAAAATGTCCTAAAGATATGCTAAACTCCTAAATGAATCCCTTAATGTATGCGAAGAGTTCCCTACCGGTATGCTAAAAATTATCTAAACTCTTAAATGATTCCATAATTACATAAGTAAAAATAACAAGTTTATCCATAGAAACATTATTCTGTTATAACAAGCAGGATATCTCATTACAACAGTTAACGTTTACATATCGGCAGAAGCATTAGTAAATGTGTCTTCGAATAACTGGGTATCATCATAGTTAAGTCATAGTCATAATAGAGATAAGTATTAATTCTCCTCGTCAGATGTACATATAGTTCTCCTCTTCGTCTGTATTCTCTTCATCAATGCACACCTTCTTTCTTGTTATTTCACCGACAGTTTCACGCACTTGGTTTTTCCAGATTCACCAAGTTCCTTTTATTGCCTCCTCTAAAGTAGAACTCATAACAGCAGGGTTACTGCTTATCTTCTTCAATTCATTAAAGTGGGTATAAAAAAGCTTTAAGGCATCGTCTCTGTTGCATTTATCTATAAAAATAATAATCTCCAACATTCTACCCTTGATAAATTTTTCAATATCAGATAGAGAAGCCTGATTTATCTTGTCCTTTGTCCTGTTCTGAAGAATATATTTAATTAAATATGAATGTTTGATATCCAGCTTTGCAACATCTTTATAGCGTCATAATTTATTGTTCTCGTCATTGATATTTTAAGCTTTTGACTCAACGCCATCATCCCCCTCCACATCTGCGATTTCTTGTTCAGACTGTTGACCCCATATAGTTTGGGTATTGAACATGGTTGAGTTTATTTAGAAATTTGTATTTTCATGTTTATAGACATGTCCTATTTTTTATAAACATAGAATGCTTACATACCAGTTTATAACTAAAGAGAGATGGATTTACGCCTACGACATAATGCTAATATGATGGTAGCAGGGCCAACTATGTCAGGAAAAACCACCTTTGTTGAGAATTTACTTCGGAATCATGATATACTTTTTAATAAGCAACTGCTGAACATTCACTGGTTCAGTGGTTTACAATACAAGCCGCCAGTTTACTTAAAAAGACAGATTACCATATACAATGGTGCTCCTACAGCCGAAACAATACCTCTCATCAAACCAGTTATAACCTCTATATTTACAAGATTGGTGCATCACCTATCTTGCTTTGCAATAACGATGACACAAAATATGTTCAAGGCAGATAAAGAAGTCCGCACACAATCTCTTAATACTCAATACTTGGTTATTTTCAAGAACCCACGTGATATTAGCCAAGTGAGTCATCTCGGACGTCAAATGTTCCCTGGGAATTCCATATTCATAACTTCAGTTTCCATGAAGATTGTTATCGACAACCCTTACTCCTATCTATTTATCGATCTCCATCAGCTGACGCCCAACTATTAACGAGTGCGAAGTCATATTATACCAGGAGAGGAACTGCAATATGTCTATCTGGCGCGTAATCAGGTCATAATCTCAAGTAAGATAAAAAATGAACCAATTTTGAATGATAAACCTTTTCAGCAAATGGTTGCGCTTAGTGAAGACGAGTATGAAAAACATAAAAGAATAGTGAATCAATGCAAGAGAAATCTACAAGTGAAATGGAATTAGCGCCAGATGTAGCCCATAAATTGTATGCCTACAATCTTAACCAATAAATCAGAAAACGGAAAATGGTGGAAGAAGAAGCTGGGTTACCCTCCAGTTCACCGCTACAACCTGAACCTGCACCACGGTTTGACAATTTATTTAGACAGGCAGTCGATACGTTTCCCAAATACTGTTGGAGCAAGGGTCGTCTGCTTCTGAGTTTTCTTCAATCGCAAAATTATAAATGGGATGACCAAGGCTGTATTTTTTATCCGGATGGCAACAAAATCAACGCAACTAATATATTGGACTTAGTGCGATATGCCGTTGATAGCAGAATAAAGAAAGCTCCACCAAATGGCTGGCCTCAATTTGAAAATGATCTACGCCTCATGAATGTACCACAATATTTTATGAGGGCCGACAAGTAGGTAATGCCAAGTATGCTCTATGGTGATGATGCGCAGATATATTTACTAATGCTTCTGCCGATATGAAAACAATAACTGTGATATCCTGCTTGTTATAACAGA
>JAYRBW010078428.1:0-24270 GCA_036023295.1 Invenusta paracnida | reverse complement strand
CTATGAAATAGTAAGTTTCAGCAATGGAATATTAGGAAATGACAAAGCAACATGTTCTTCTTATGGCAAAATATAAGTTAAATGAATATAATTATAGGAGTAACCATGAATTTCTTTACTTATGTTTGCACAAACAATGTTTTTGAACACTTATGTTGACCCACAATAAGCTTTGGTATATATACTAACTATATAACACACTTTTAAACATTTTCTGTTTTGATAGTGCTTTTATACTGACTTTTTTTAAATAATGAAAGTATCTAAAGAATTTTTAGAGTGTTCCATATTGTGTTATACAGTTCTCACGTTTTAGTTTTTCATTAGATTACTAGATCTTAGGTTCAAGGAAAAAATGCAAACACAAGTGAAACAGTTTTTACAATTTGTTTTATTTTATTATTCAAAATGACATATATATGCATGTGACACATTTTCTGAAGTATTTTTGTTTTCAGTTGTACGTAAAATAGCGAAATTATTTTAACAATAGTTTAGAAATACAATAATTTATTTCCATATTTTTAATATTCTTTAGTATTTTAAAGAATATTTACACAATATTTGGGCTTTTAATGTTTAGATATTGATAACAATAAATTTATCAATTAATTGTATATTATTGTTTGATAAAAGTATATCAATGTTTAAATTTATAAGCAATGTTATTACTTTAAATATCACACTGAACACATTTTTGTATACAAATTACAATATCTACAGTACTATTTCTGACGAAAGATAAATATAAGAATATGTAGTGGTCTGAAAAATACCCCAATATTTACGAGTATATGTTCTATATAATTGACAAACAATAGAATTACGCATTTCTGTAATCCTTTATTTAAAATGATGAGGTATCCAAAATATGTTGTGATAGTCTTGTTTTCATATAATTATACATTAAAATCAAAATTGTTAAAAACTGAATGATATCAACCAATTAGAAAACGGTCTTTGTCAATACAATTTCAAGTGACATATGAACAGAGTGTATTACATGTTATTTGTGTTAGCGTGCATTTTTCTGTGTAATGTTTTAGACATAAAATATTCAATATTATGTAGAGTAATTAGGTAGAAAAATGTATTAAATGTATGAAAAGGTGTACAACATTTAAAACGATATTGTCTGATCAGGAAAGAAAATTCGGTCCATGTTACACAAATAGTTTATGTACATACCTACACATACTACTATACTATATTTAAAATTAAACTGTAAAATGTAATACATGCATTTTTATTGGATTTAAGAATACATCTTCAATGTAGCATATGTTTCAATAATTAATACAATGTACAGTATTTTCAAAATTTTAATTAATGTTAATTGTATTTTGTGGTATTATAAGCTATCATCCTTTTCATTGTAATTTCATAGTATTTCATATGTACTTCAATAATTCGTATAAAAATATTACATAAATCTATTTTAAATGCAATTGTATATTACAGATATTTCCTTTTATATATAATTTAAATGAAGAATGCATGTAACGCAAAATTTCATATCGGTAAAACATGTGTACAAATGTGCACATAAAAGTGCAGAATGAAGTCTATACTTTAAATAATATAAACATATAGCTAATGTCATGGCCAATGACAAGCTATCATGGCCACAAGTCAAATCCTTGTGACAATAACCATCGAGATTGGAGAAATAGTAAAGATAAAATGGATTAAGACCAATATTTTATTCATAACAATAAAGGACTATATACAAAGGCCATTTTCGATGAAGTTATGAAATAGCATTCACTACATTTATACATACATATCGACATCACAGTATGAATATATATATATATTCATTTATTTCACTTAGAATATGATCACTTCAGAGCCGCTCAATTTGCATGCTCGGTCGTCCACGAATATAGGTTGAATTAGAGTTGTAGTTGCTTCCTCTTCGAAGTTCAATCATTTCACTGTTATTATCCGAATTTTTTGGTCGAAGGCATTTTGGCATATAGATGACTCGAAAGAGGCTTTTGAACGACCCAATCGAATAGTAGTAGACACCAAAGTTAAGAACCGAGTCCAGATTGGTAAGAACCGAGACAATGCCCCCAAAGATGAGAAAATTGTCGTTGGCCATGACATTGAAACGCTGGAGAATACCACCCATTAGGATCGGCGCCTCGCACAAGCTGAAAACAGCGCACAGCACGAAGACAGTCTTGGTTGGCGAAGTATTTCGGGTATTGTTAGTGGTGAGCGCGTTGGTCTCAGTATTGCGCACCCGTATAAAGTGGAGAAGTGCCAAACTGCAGGCAACAACACATACGACGGGCAGTGAGAGGCACACAAAGTAGATGAAACTGTAGTATTTCGTAAACTTCCTAGCGAACAGGAAGGTATCCTCGGGCATGAGTTGCGAAAACTGGATGCACACTCGATAGCTCGTTTCGAACATTCTTGGCACGGTGAGAAGAGCGCATATGGTATAGATGATCCCAAGCATCCGATATATGTCCGACTTGTTGATAGAGCTCAGGTTTTTGATTGGGTCGCTGACGGCTCGGTATCGGCGCCAGGCGATATAGGCGATGATCCAGTTCCGCGTGAGAAAGGAGACCTTGTAGGCAAACCAGCCGATGTAGATACAGAGGTAAGTGAGAACTGTAAAGAGCCAGGGGTTATGGATTTTTGCCGATTGGATGATGTAGAGGTAGTTGAAGAGCTCGAAGATGATTCCCGAGAGACAGAGGCCCACTTCAACAATCGATAGGAGAAGAAGAAGCGTGTTGAAGATACAGCGCTGGGCGGTCCGTAGAAAGATGATCATAGACAGAAGATTGAGAAAGAAGCCGAGATTACAGAGCACTAGTTTGCTCACGGAGATAACCGAGGCGTACTGCACCTCCTCCTGAGCCAATGCCTCAAAGCAGCTGTTTCGGTAGTCGAAAGTGATGTAGTACTTGGTGTTGTTGTTCGACATTGCTGGTATCCACTCGGTGAGTTGTCTGTAAAACTGCAAGAATATAAAAAGTATTGGTGGTTATAAGTGAGTAGAAATATATTCATTGGGAGTAAAAGGGCATCACATAAAATTAGCATTAAATCGTAGAGGAAAAGTAAAAGTTAACGTATGAAAGAGCTTTCAGCCTAATCACAAATAAATATATAAAGATTTATATTTATTAATTTATATAGATATTTATGATTTATAAATATGTATATATTTAAGTATTGCTTTATATATTTATTGATTATATACTCAAAACGATTTATACATGAGTTTTAATTAATTATTTATAAAATTATTCATTATATTTAAAAATTATAGAAATCATTAGAAACAAATATAGTATTACATTACATATGTTATGTTATGTTATGTTTGTAATACTCAAAACACGACCCAATTCATAAAATTTAAAGAAATAATTATTCAAATTTCCAAATTGAGAAGTTAATGGATCAGTATCAGAAATGTTTTGAATATTTAAAAAAATTAGGTACGCCACCTTAAATAGGACTATTTACAACCGAATCAATTACAGAATAAAAATTATAGATACATAGAAATATATATTTATAGAAAAATTAATAATTATTTGTTTACTAATATATCTTTAAGACTAATATATTTACATGTACAAACAAAAATTTTGAAATTGTAAAACATTTCATTTATCATTAGTAAAACTACGTTTATCTTAAAGATCTTATCTTATCTCTTTATCTTTTCGTGTAGGTATAAAATATTCTTTAGCTTGTTTGAGTATTTTCCCAGACAGGTGGATATTGTATATTATGTTTTGCAGGAAAGAAATACTCATAGTATAGGAGTCTGATACCTGTAGCATTATTATAAATTGGAAAATAGGAATTTCTTTGAAGATAAATATTCAAACGATTATGCGCCTGATAAAACGAAAGCTCTTAGATGTAAAATCGAATATTTACTTTGCTTACGGGAATGTATGTTAATGAATTCTAGCAAAAACTTTGTTTTGACGTAAAACATGTGCACGTTTGCTTAATTCCTTTAATATACTACAATTTACGCAAAATATATGGTTACTTTATTGAAAAGCACCGCATCAAGATTACATTACATATTTGAATTGAATAATACATACTTGAGATACGTTTACGCGAACTAAGTATGGTGTGCCTTTCATATTAAATTAAAGGTTTGTAAGTTTGATAAAATGAAATTTCATGTTTAATTTCTATAAATGATTGCACGATCACAACATTTTAGCGAAATGTGTTTAACTTTGCGTGGATGAATTATTTTACATGCTTATATAGTTATTCCCTCATATTTCTTCCTTTATAATATTGTTTTGAAACCTTTACGTCAGAGAAAAAGTTCTTGTGAATACACTAATTGACGCTATAGCTGACAAGTTGCTTGTGTGAGCACGTCCATTATTAAGCACGATGAAAATTTTAATTGAGACTCCGAATCATGTTAATACATGGAAACCTGTGGTGAATTAATGAGAAGGAAGGAAAGATGAAATTACGGAAAAGTACAGTTTTAGGTACCTGTTGACATCATCTATTATAAGATTATTGACATGTATACTACATTTTGGAAGAGCAAACACACACGTACATCTTAATTAAATTTGTTATCATTTTTGAGAAAACTTAAAATGAAACATTTATCAGCTACACAACAATATACCTATAACTGGAAGATGAACATATTTGAAACTTTTAAATTTCAAGTAAATTAAATATTTACCAATTTGTAAAATAATATTATAAAACAAAGAATTCCAATTTTTTCTTTCATTCAAACTCAGTTTTGAAACACATTTGAATTTTAAAAATTAATTCAGTGAATATTCTTGTATACTCAATATATCAATATTATTTACGACATCAATAATTTTACAAAAGTGCTTAAATATGTTTTACAAGAAAACTTATATGGTGAATAAGTTTATACATGTAAACTTATTTACTCTTACTTTTACTTAATTTAACTGGACGTTAATTTATATGAAATAATCGCTCAATTCATTATTAGTTTTATCGTATATAGTACAATTTTAATCAAATTAATTGAATGGCAAATTACTTCAAATAGAAAATGTTGGAGAATATTTTTCAAAAGAGAATTATTTTATATTTATTTTATAATTTATGTTAAACTAGTTTTCATTGTTTTCCTTACATGTTAATTCCTTACTAAAAGAGGTATTACACCTGTACACATAAGCAGTGTACCGCATTATATTCCATAGTATCACACAGTATTATAGGGTGTCATGTATAGTATCAATTTGACAGTGTATAATTATTGTATTTTTACAGTCACTTTAATAAAATTTGATAAAACATCGACATCTTCATTTAATTGTAAGTGATTATTGTTATTCAATGTACAATCGGTTTATACAACTACAAATATTATTATAGAATAGTATACTATGTCAGTTTTAATGACATATATCGTATACACAAAGTTAGTGAATTGATTAATTTAGTTAACTAAGTTTGAATTTATATGAATCGACAAACAGTATTAATAGTGTTATCAGCTAATTTAAATCATCTGGCTCAGCGATTTTCCGAGCAGTAGAGATTTAATCTTTAGTTTCATGGAGCCATCATAGATTCATAATGTTTGCATCTTTTAATCAATTATATCAGCAATTAGCATAACATTACTTTATTGAAATACACTTTTAACAGAAGCGCTCATAATGTCCTAATATTTCAAATATTATTGTTAAACATGATCCAAATATTTGCCCTTACTCAGTAATTATAAGTCAGGAGTAAATGAGAATAGAAAATATTTAACCTGTACTTCTGTTTATATAATGTTATTGACTAAAATGTATATATTTAAAGTAATACTTAAAATATATCCCCACCCAGCACGTGTTTTGTCCGTTCAAGTTAACTAATATTTGATTTAAAAATAAAATTCGTTATAAATAAACATTGACTTGTTGGAAAATATATTACCTAGAATATATTCTAAAATATAACCTAAAATTGAACATTACATTTTATGATCCATAATTTCGATAGAAACGGTCTTCTTTTATCTTTGCCGAAATTTAAATTATATAATGTTTTATAGAGAACCAAAGCATCTTGTGTCATTATTATCTTTGTAATAAAACTGAAATGAAATTTTGTTTTCCCTATCAACGTTTTCTTCTCTACTTTGATCGTTAAGCTTGTGGTTCACGAGATTTTCTCGCAGATGAATACTGATTGGGAGTATAGATAAAAAATATATCCAGCTAAGTAAGATATATGCTATACAAAGCTTTAATCAGTGAGAGATCCGCATTAAATAAGATATGCCTATGTATGATTATACGTCTAAAACAATACTTGGCCAAGCTATAAGAATTTATCAATTGCACAAGTATTATTTCAGGCTACTTCGTTATAGATTCTTGCTTTATACATATTTGACTTGTGAAATACTATTAGTTAAACTATTTGTGTGCAATAAACAACACACAATGCACATGAATACACAGTATGTTTCATGAATTTTTCGTTTTTTTAACGAGCACCCCCATGCACATATTAATATTTTAAATACATTTAACAATATAAATATCTGTAAAAGAGAGGATATCAATATCAACAATATTAAATATTATCAATTATTTCGTAATTTTACAATTTTACAATTTTACAGTTTTGCAAATGATTTATTTATTACATAAACGTAGTCAGTTTTATTAATATTACTAAACAATATTCAAAACAAAAACAAAGTATTTTAAAAATGAAAGCCAAGAAACAAGTTCATCGAAAACAATATTTAAAAAACGCAGAATTTACTTTATAGTTTAGTCATCGAATATGTTGATATACATAAATAGGGCACCGAGAATTAAATGTTACAATGCTTGTAATTAAAAATACAGATATTTATTTTAAACACATACTATATATAAAATATAAAATTAAGAAAAATATGAGAAAACACAAGAAAACTGTAACCTCATTTTTATAGAAGAAATGAAACTTGCATAAATACATAATTAGAATTGTTTTTTAATAATCTAATTTATATAAAATAGTAAACATAATTGAATTTATAGCACAGCCTAAATTTTTTTACATTTTTTTTCTGAATTTCATGGTTTATACACATTTATGGCACGTATTAATTTGTATATTATGTATTTTTCAAAACAAGCATTGTAAACATTTATTATTGGCGGCTTTTTAAATCAATATCATTTTAGTTTTTAGTTTTGAGGAGGTTGTGTTTTGGCTTTTTGCTTTTCGACTCAATCGATTTTGTTTTGGTTTTAATAATAAGAAAAATAACATTTTTTCATTGAAATTGAACCCTTTTAAAAAAGTATCTAGTAACATTTTCAAAATGTCATCTTAGGGAAATGTTGTTTCTTAGCGCTTGGCGATTTTACGTTGATACCAAAAATGACCGTTTTTAATGCATTCTTATAATCTGATTCATTAGTGCTGAAATAAAGGCCTCTTCTCCACATGGAAGAAGCAACGACTGGTCATATTAATTTTTTTATTTCCGTTTTCGATAGAAATAATAATAAATCCAAGCAAATTCATCAATATCTTGTAACCGCATTGAGTAAGAATGTGAAAAGCCTTCGAAGAGTACGGAAGTAGTAAAAGAATTCATTGATGGTGAACGTCAAACTGTAAAAAGAGTAAAAGAACTATTAGAAAATAATCCATTTGTCTAATCTGTGCACCATAGTTCCACCTCTTTTGAGATTCCTAATACGACCGTACACCGCATCATCAGGAAGTCTCTTCTCCTGAAAAGTCTCTTCGTTGTGCATGTTGGATTCCACATTCCTTAACTGAAGACCATTTAAGGGTCAACGGGTTCAACGAGCCAAAAACTGATCAACACCTTAAATGGAAATGTGGTTGCACCATTCCCTTCAATAAGACAAGTACGTGAGTGGGTTCGGTCACAGATTTCTTCTACACATACATAACCAGATGGAACACTCGTCTAAAAATATGTAACTGGCCAAACGGCTAGCATATCGATGAACAGTCAATCAAAAAGAAAACCGCTATTGCCACTATTGAGAAGGTATTGGTTGACAAAAATTCAGATAAATGTAATAGAAATAAATAAGAAACTTACAATTAAACATGTTTTAATGAAGATATGATATCAAACTACTTTAATGAAAGACATTATGGTCTGGTGTAATACAGTTTTTTATAATAATAATTAAGGCGGATAATCTTTGACAAAATTCAACATTATCGTTGCATGTAACTGTTTTAGGTAATTATATCTTCCACGTACTTCAGTTTTAGCGAAACTCGCTGTACTCAGCAGCTATGGCGACGTATAATCACCTATCAATCATGCATGACAGTGTTCGACTACACACTGCAGTTTTAACCCAGATAAAGGTACAACTCATGCGGTACAACCTCCAAATTCCCCAGATTTTGATCTTCTGGACAAATATGTATTGAGGAATATGACATTTTACAGAAGAGATATGGCATTCAGCTCCATCGAAAATGTCGAATCATTTTGGACGATTTAGAGACGATTGTTGCTGCGTGTTGGCGACTATCTATAATGTTTTATATATTTTTATTTCGAAATTAATTTACATTGCAATTTTTTTTATTATTACATTTCATTGCCTAATTGTAAATGAATAAACTACATTATTACACATGTTTCCGGTTCAATATTTAAAAGGAGTTTTTATTGGATGACTAAGTGCATACTTTACGGTATAAAATTAGTTTTTGGCATTTAACTCTTGTAATATAATATGTCTGTGCAATTTTCGGTGGTAGAATCATACGCCTTTCTCTGCAAAAAGGATTTACGTGTACTACAAATCAGTTTTACAAAAAAAAATCTACATAACACCACAAGATATAAACCTCATTATAATATTATATACGTATGGAAGACTTATTGAAACAGTAACACGTCTGTCAGAATACTGATACGCTACGCTTGTGGGAAGATTCTAAACTTTTGATAACATTCCATTACTATTAGTAATGGATTAACTAACATCTGTATTATAGTACTGACAATTATTTCGCACATTTTCCCAGCTAGAGAAAATAAAAATGTACCCTTCTGCAATCGAAGGGTACATTACATTACAAATGACCTTTTTATTAGGCATTAATTTCATCCTTCATTTGTTGACAATAATCCATCAAGGATATTCAGCGGCACTATTCCATAAAAGCATAAACCTAACATAAGAGAATTATGCTTGTCTAATAATAATTAATCGACTGAAAAGTTAGACGATAGAACTGTATTCTTAATTTATTCTGCGTCAAATGTATGATATTAATTATCCCAATAATTCATGAGCAAAGTATGCCATTGTCAAGCATATGTTGAGGATATTAACATTTGCAATACATTTATTATGTAGTAGTAATAGCAGTATTAGCAGTAGTACTAATAATAGTAGTATTAGCATTGATGATACATTTGTATACGTTAAATGGGCATATTATATTATTTAATACTTCTGAACATGTAATCGATAATCAATGCAGGCAGAAGGTAGAAATCCGAATAATATCTACTTCGATCTCATAGAAAGAAAAGAAATCGTTTTATCTTTATCCGCAAAAAATGTTTAATTTACGTTTGGTGCCATCAGTTTATTAGGTTTAAATAAGCCCTGATTCCTCTAAGGAATAGTTTGTCGTTTATCCGATCTTAATGTTCAATTTATGTCAATAAGCAATATATCAAAATATATGATAAAAACTAGAAGACATTGGTATAATAAAGTAAAGGTTTTTGTATTTAGTGGATAATATAATGGTGTAGGGGATAAAGATGGAATATAAATGGGAAAATATTATTAACTCCGAATAAAAGAAGCTGTTCAAGCTTCTGGCCGGATATTAAAAAAATATGTTACTTAGGTTTTGGTACATTTTTCTTCTTATATCTTTATTTGTACATTTAATCATATTAAACGTTATTTTTGAAATATTGCAAAATATGACATTTCTAATTCAAGTGATTATTTACTTTTTATTTTTAATTATTTCAATAAAATGTGTGTATTTTATTCATATAAATTAATCATTATATATATATATATACAAGAATGGTAATCTTAAATATTTTTCCATCCCACGTTGTGTGCATTTTGCAAGAATGGTCCACATACATATATTACTTTTAAAAATAATCCAACTCATTAACAAATTTTGATAGAAAACGAATATTTAAAAATGTGTTAATATTGTATTTTTACTATTACTTTTTATCATTTTGTATACAAACGTATTTATTTTATTTGCTATGTCATTTTGATAGCCGATCTATGAATATAAATAAAGTAAAACAAATATCTTTGATTTTATTAGATCAATTTATCAATTTAGATCAAAATTTATCAGAACTTGTAAGTAGGTATTATGCCTAAAACGTAATAAATTGAATTACTCATTTTATTGAAACTTACTACAATCTACCACTGATCTTAACTTACTCTAGTGACCAATACAACTACCATATAATACATGTATATAAAATATATGTATATACACGGAATTTTTCCCTGAAGGTGGCAAGATATAGTATATCGCATTTGCCTATACTTTAATAAACGTTAAATATCGAAGAACCTGTATATATATGATGGTTCTACTAACCCTAAATAAATACAAACCATCTGTCTAGTACTATAATAATCCTTGTCAAACCTACCAACCAGAAAGAAAAATACGAGTCAATCTAAAATATCAAACCTCTAAACACTAATTAGACGGAACAAGTGGTGCTTTTTATGCTTCTTCCAGAGGCAGACATTTATCGCCGGTCTGAAAATTGTTCCTCTTGCAGTTTAAATGTCTTCACATGTTTTTTCGATATCTTTCTTCATTCCCCCCTAAATGTAGCAACTAATATGGTGTGTTCGCTTAGTGGCAGTGGCAAGTTTACTGTGAGAAAACCGGTTCAGAAAGTGCACAAGAAACTGACTAGGATTCGCAGTAAACAAGACTATGTGGGGTGGTATGTACTATCAGTAGTTTATTCACATATTATGTATAGATATTATATTGGATGAATAACATTAACGAGCAATATATATGTATATGCTTTTATTTTTGTTGCTTCAATTCTGTATATCATTATTATGTATGTTTGAAATATTAATTTCAAAACTCTCTATTTTCGGTATTTTTTAAAATTATATACTAAAATGATATATATTCATATATCAGTTTACTTCATGTTATTACTTATCACAAAGTCTGCAGATAACTTTATTTGTATTTTTATTAATTCAGGGCTGTATAATAGTGCGCATTAGTTAGCTGTATTAAATGTGGATGATTCTGTAATTTGTTCTACCCAACCATTATACTGCGGTACATACTGTTATTTCCAATTCAGAATAGATATTAATAGGTACTAACAACTTTATAAGAAAATATATTTATACGAAGTTTGCATTCTAAGTAGTCTAACATTATATGTCTTCGTGATAATAATCTTGGTGACATTTTAATTGGACAAATATTGAAAAATAATTCATAAAATGTTAGGATGTTAGAATGTTGCAAAACCACTGCATTAGCATGATCAATTTTACCAATTATAAGTGCAGTGCAGTATTGGGAACTCTTATCACAATAATACAACATACATGCATCAAACGGCAACTGGAAATGGCCCAAAAATGTTAGACTTTTAGACTCTCTTAATTAAATGGTTTACTATTTGGGAATATTTTTGAGCTTGGAGGCAGGACTAATCCACAATATCTCTTCACGTAGATGGGACGAAGGTTCCCTTCACTTCGACATGTCACGAATTGAGACACCAACATCCGGAAAGACTATACTAATAAGGGATCGAATTGTGGGCACGATGTCGTGCAGTCAACTCGAAATTGAGATCATTCATCAATCAACAGCGTCCGAAGGGAAAGTTTAACAATGATGACTCGTGTGGGTCTTTATATCCGTCTAATTTTAATAATTGATGTGGTTTTGGTTTATTTTAACTTTTTAGAAGACAACAGTACTTTATTTCAGTATTAGTTTTTCATAAGTCTATTGTGTGGAGGGAGGTAATTGTAAATAACTATTTTAAGAACAGATTGGAAAGTTTCTATGTATTATAAAAATTTAATTAACTACTGAAATAGTATACATTAATACAAAAGTGTTAAATTTTAGCCGATTCAAGTATCTAGTTTTTTTCTAAATTCCCAATTAAATAATTGCATGGAAGACAATCTCATATTTTTTTCGATGTCTGAAGAATGCATAAGTTGGTTTTTACCAAGATTAAAAATATACAATGTAAAACTCGCTAATTATTTTAATGCAATTATTTATATATATAAAGGATGTCAACCATCTTTGATTCTTATAGGAAAGTGTTATAAACAATTGTATATAACATTATTTAATATTATTTTAGTAATAATAGTAATAAAGATTTACTTCTATTTTGAGTCAGAAAATACCGAAATATATTATTGATATATAAATTATTATAGAATTTTTAACAATTGTATTAACTGTGTGTTATTTTTTGGAATAATTAGTACTGAACATTACGAACTTTATGAATTTAATATGTTCAGAGTAGTAGTAATAAATAAAAAATTCGAAATCAGTGTAAAATTGCTTTTTTCTGGTAATTGTACTATATATTTTCATGTATATTTCTATTCGTATGTTTTATAAAGTCAATTTTTGTGTTACATGATCTTAAAGAAATAACAGGTAAGAAATAAATCATTTGTACAATAAGATGTAAAAATGTCTTTATTTAATTTTTGAATTTGTGTCATGATTTTTTTTTTAATATTTGATATTTTAGGAGAAATTTGTTGAAATATTAAACTCGTTTTTTTAAAATTGTATATCTTGTCATTTTATCGAGGAAAGGATAACATAATATGAAACTGATGTGCAAACATACAAATACAGTACTATTTCATGCGTGCATTCGAAACTATATCGCACCATATATTTGATTTGATTATCTTCTTTATAGCAGGTGAAGTAAGCCAAAAAAGTATTTCGAAAATATTTTGAATTAAACTTTAATATAATTCATTATGCATATATGGTAAAACGTCCAACACCCCGTGCCAGATTTATTTACTTTAATAACAATTATAACAATATGGAAGCATAAGGAACGTCAAATACGTTTAACCTTATTTTTCTATTGTGAATCAATATATAGCGTTAATTTTAAATGAACTTCTAGTATTTACTCATGCCGGATATGATCTAATTAAATATTATAAAATATTTGAGACACAATCTAACCATTATAATTTGGTAAGGTTTCTTTTAGTGTTTAATCAGCTTTTACCGTACAGGAAATATAGTCAAGTCAAGTAATAAGCATTAAAAATCTATTCTTTATTTTATCTCATTTGCGTAAAAGATTTAAGCTGATTATGATTTAATTTGACAAGCATGAACGAACGTGCGGTTTGCAATATAATTTACCTTTGATTTTGTTTGGTAACATATGTGTTTGTTGAGAAAAGGCAATCTTGTGTCTGGTTACCAAGGTTAGATAGTACGTGCGTATATTGTTATAATCACATGCATACTTGAGTATATAACCATATTTAAACAATATACACTAAGTTTACTTAATTGTATTTTCTGTAAAAGAAAATAAATTTTCCTTGCTGAAAAAATATCTGCTGCATATATACAAGCATAAAAACTAAATATAATTAAACAGATGTGTTTGTTTAAATGAATAAAACAATTTGTTTCACTTATTAATTCTAGTTTTCATGTAAATATAGTTACATATATTAAAGTATTGTTGTAAACTTTAAAAGAGATATTTAATAATGACGTACATGCTAATCACCACACATGTACGTAGGCTCGTATGCGTATAGAAAATATGGCTGTGTCGTATGGTTTTTATTAAAAATTACATTATAAATGGGCACAATACAAATTCATAATTCATTTGGGTAAACATGTCGAGAAACCTATTAATTATAGAATAAAGCTCCATGTTTTTTTTTCTGATAAAACTAAATGAATATTAAAATTGATTTTAAGGTAACAGTAAAATCCTTACATTTATATATTTTTATCTATAAAAGGGGTAGGTATATTTACTTTACTGTATAACATTGTTGATATTTGATACAATTTAAACTGGTACTATAGAAAAACACTGAATATCACAGATGCACAATATTACCATTCAAATTGTCAATTTTTCATCTACATACTATAGTTTCGATCGATGAATACTCTTCAATTATTTTTTAAACAGTAATCTGACAGATTTACAAATTATGAAAAAGTCGGTGAAGTATTCTGTACTGACATATCTGCAGTGTTAATTTAGTCAATGTTTTTGTTAATATTAATTTTTTAGATGGGGCTAGTTGTTAAGAGTGATATACAGACAATTTAAATTGCCAACTAACTAAATCTAAAACCTATGAATTTTTTAATCAATATCGAAATGATATAATAAAAAAACATAAAATCTGTCTAAGTCTTATCTAAATTTATTAAGCTAATAATCTTATCCAGTGTTTGAATGAATATATATATATCTACTTAAGTTACTTTTAGATAATCTTCTAGTTATGTAGATGTCCATGCTATACTTGAATATATAATGTTATTTTGTCATTAATATTGTTTTTTATACTATTTTACTTGTTAATTATATGTGTTAGATATTATATATGGGAACAAGGTAAAAATTCGTATTTAAATAAATAACTCGTCTATGCTTTTCTCGTATTTAAATAATTGTATTTAAATAATTGTATTTAAAAACTCGTCAATTAAAAACTTGTTTATGAATTTATGATATTATTTTAAACTCGTATTAAAATAATCGTACTTAAAAACGGAGCTATAGCCGTTACAACATCCATGTAACCCATACACTATTAACCGCTCGTGGCCGCGAATCCACCACGAACATCAAGTAATTTTGACAACTATTAAATACTATCTGCTCATACAAATTAATTATTTAATACGAGATTTTGTACATGACTCCTCTTTTACGAGTTTTTAATATAACTTTTTCAATACGATTAGTTCATCGACGGCTTTTTAATTACGAGTTTTTAAATACGAGTTCTTCATTACGAGTTTTTAAATATAAGTTTTTTATGGACGATTTCTTAATATTTACAAGTTTTCATTATGAATTCTTATATATATATATATGTAAAGACATAGGTGAGTGTGTGCATTTTACAATTAATAATGGTTAGATCTATATGAAATATTGTATATTATATAATGTATCAATATAATATACTAATTATATACCAATATATTCGTAATATAAAATCAAATCATTCTACCTTCTAAGCCACGACTAAAATAAATGAAACATTTCAATCAAAATATTACCAATTTGTGTGATTGTTTCGATCGATATAGTCTAAGTTACTTGTACATAATTATATTGAAAATCTAAATTTCAACCAAATGACTTTCCTTTTCCTTAGCAATATGCCTTAGGGCTGTTATGAAGGTAATGTGGTTGTCTACTCGTAATTATATTTTTAATTCTTTAATTTTTCTCGGCCTTATACATTTTAGTGTTTTATTATGATAATTTGAATGACTGTTGACTAAAAATAGTTAGTCTCTCAGGGGAATGAAATTAGATAGAGATGTAAATAATCTAATTTAATGGAGAAGTAAAAATGAACAGCGTGCCGGCAGCAAATAAAGTTTATTTTTTAACAACAATTTTCATTTAAAAAAATAAGCTATTCAGGCGATAAAATATGATTTTGACTAAATAGTCAATATTTGTTATCCCATAGTTTTTCGGAATACTTTTCATATTTACACGAGGGGGCTTTATTAATTTTCTTAAGTATAACTCTTAAAATTCTACGTAGTATATTACATTGAGGAATATGAAATGAGTATTCGAAAAATGAGTCAGAATGGTCTGTACTGTAAATAGATATAGTATATACTGGTAAAATAATATCTATGGAAATGGGAAATGCGTAAAATCAGTTCTAAAGAGTTTAACGCATTTTTATCAGCTAGCTTATTAGCGAATGAACAAATTATTCAGTCATTAAATTTGCGATTGTGCATGAAGCATTAAAAAAAATTAACGTTGTCTGTAAACTCATATAGATGATATATATTGATTTAAAATATATATATAATATATAACATGAAAACATTATATAAATGACTGTTGGTTCAGTTAGATGATATATTTCAAATGAGTTTGGATGTATTTATTTGGGAATAACTTATGTTTGCAATCTGTCTTAGCACGCACACACAGACAACCATTTGTTTGATCAAACTCAGACAATCAGCGTCTAATCCTACATTAATGGGTGAAAGGGGAAGAAGGGGAATGGGGGGGTTAAACCCCCTCTCCTTTCTAGTAATGGAGAAAGGGGAGGGAGGGGGGGGGGCAAACAGGATATTCAAACTTTTCACACGAAGGAGTAAATAATATGTTTCTTTATGTATGTATATATTAAGCGTATATGGTTTCAGGAAAAATAGCACATATTTATATATTTACAATGTGAAACGAAACAGATTACGTTCCGAATGTGAAAGCACACACATCATATCAATTATAGGATATACACATATGTATATATAAATTATCGTGTTTATGCGAGAAGATAAGGTCATGGACATGTGTCCATATTGAGAACATTTTGTTTATATTGCAGTTTACAAGCTTCTTGTATGTATTTCTAATGCGTATACTTTACAACTTCGAAAGGAAACGATACAATAAACTATAAATGTGATGTTTTCAAACAAGCATATTAATATGTTTTAGTAGATATACATGTATACAAAAATGTATATAGGAATGTATATAAAAAATGTATACACAAATAGATATATGTATACAAAAATGACATGTTTAAATGTAAAAAGAAAAATAGTCAAATTTGTTATTTTATGTGTTACCTACTAATTGTTGAGTATACTAATTAATTAGTAATGCAAGGTTGACAACATTTTAATAATTTAATTATAATTTGTACACAAATGAGGTGAATATTAGATTCTCCTATATTATATTTAATACGCGTATTTTAGAAAATATGGCTATCTTTCTAATCATACACATACCACTATGATGTGATTCAATAATGAGTTTTGAAATCGAATTTTCATATTTTCAAATGAAGTAAATAATAATATTTTAATTATTTTTCGTACCTGCATCTTAGTTTCCACTTCACAATTTAAACACTGGGGTCATTTGCAATACTGCTAACTAGTTTTTACAAATAATAATTGCTTCTCATTAGAATAGTAATAATGTTTTAATATTTATAGTGATATTTGTGAACAATAGATAGCATGTTAATTATTACAAGTCATTATACGGAAATAATTATGGTAATTGTTATTCGTATTATGTTTTTCATCAGACAATATAATGTAATATTATATATAATATTATTAAAAAATATAAACATTTTTAATATGTGCTTAACTATTTTGAGATGTAGCTACAGGTGTAAAAAATGCTTTTATATACACATTAATAATACTTTCATGTTACACTTTTATCCAAAGTTATTGTCAGTTATTTTGTTGGAATATTTCTGTATTTCTGTATCATATTGCCAATAATATAAAAAACATTTATGAATTAGATATGCGGGTCATAGATGTATATATATAAAAAAGTATTACAATAATTAATTAATTAATTAACAAAAATATATTTTTTGTTTATTATCGATTGAATATATTTAATAATAATACTAATAATAATAATAATAAGCGTTTATTTAAGCAAAGTGGAACTAGAGCTTGATCTATAAAAATAAAATAAGGCTGAATAAGCTATTAATTTAAAGTGGAATGAAGAAGAGATAAAAATACGTAACTTAAAGGAATACTATAGAATGCACAGAAGATAGAATATAGCAGACAGCTTTGTTGTATACCTATATATTTAAAATGAAGGGTAAAACTCTTCTCTGAGATTGAGCAGGAGAGAGATTGATCCTGCCACCGATAAAGACAATAGCTGAGGAGGTATGCGGTTGGGGATAGCCTGATTTTCTGAGTTTTAGTTTTAGTATTAGAGAAGAAATGCTTGGGTTAATGTTCTTCTTCGATTTACTTGGTCTTAGAAACACTCCGAATTTCAAATTATATGACATGATTGCTAAATCAGTTTTATAATTCTTGCTTCGTCTTTGAATTCTTTTAGAATAATAGACAAATAACGGTGTGCCTAGAATATTCTAAATTAGTAAATTGTCGGTTTATACAAGTTGTTTCTTGCTTAAGGTATATTTTAATAAACGTAGTAGATATCGATCGATTTGTTTTTATTTTATTGATGGTGTAATCAATATGAGGGGACCTTGATATTTTGTCATCAATCAAGACGCCACGGAACTTGATAGCATTAATCTCCATCATAGAGCATTTACTTCATCGTAGATAAATATGCATTTTGAGGATAAAGGTTACTTTTAGACATCTTGGTTCCATTAAGTGTGATACGATTGGTTGCAGTCCAAGAGTTGATATATATTATTTAGTTTGGCTTGAGTAATCTAATTTTCTATAGTACTGAGCGAGAGTGGTAGGATGTAATTAAATCCATCGTCTGCATATTTGTAGAGTTCGTCTGGTTGAGGTAAGTAATTGAGTGGGGCCATGTAAATGCAAAAAAATATCTCCCTGGGGGATTCCTGAATGAGAGGACTGGTTTAGACAAGCTGTATTGTTTGTTGTTATAGTAGACATAATATTGTTGTGTATAACTCGTTAGCCATTTGATGGAAGCCCATGGTTTATAGAATTCTATTTTGATGAGTCGGTCAATGAGGAGATTGAACCAAACGGTATTAAGGGCTTTAGATGATATATTAGCCACATTTTTAGTAATTGTTATATATACTAGACATTTTTTTAATAGAAAATACATTATAAATAAACAAATAAACAAATTTATTAATATGATTCGGCGATATTTTGACCAAAATATATCGCAATATTGGCAATATGGTCAATATATATTACGGACCAAAAATGAATATCAATGAATATCAATGTTTTTGTGTGAATAGATTATATTAGATTTATTAATTTATAAAATATAAAAGCATTATATAAATAACTATATATAATAGAATATTAAATTGTTTCATTAATGTTATATCATACCATTATCAGTTTAACCTTCGATGTTAAACAATACATTTGTATAATATGATGATGACAAATAAAACACGAGAAGAATATCCTAATTCATTTTTTAAATTGGGGCTTAATGTGTAAATTTATTGAAATTATGGAATGCCAAAGTATTTAACACACACAATTCCCAAAACTCAAAATGATCGAAGCAACAAGAATGCTTTAAATGTTATTAATTATGTTTAATATGTGTACCATGTTAATGAGTTTACTAAATTATATCATCACTATTTTAAAGTTAATAAAACACGTCAGGATAATTATAAGTTTTATCTTATTTTATTAACAACATTGTATTATATTTAATTATATAAGTTGATGTGAATGTATTCCCCAGTCGCTTCAATTTAAATATATTCAGAGTTACATCAGAATATTCCCTTTGTTAATATAGAATTCATTGCATTTATTTTTAACGTCGATACAACATGTGCATTTTATTTGGGATACATAGACCGTTATCAATAAGCCAGATTATATATACACTAACGTTTTGTTATAGAAGTCCCAATATATGTATATTAGTCTGAAACTAGTTTGAAATAGTATACAATTTAAGACAGTGATTTGAAAAGTATATCTTAAACTAAACAAATATGTTTTGAAATATATAGAATAAAACTTAATATGTTAAATAAATAATGAAAAACTAAATATTATATAAAAATAATTTTGACGCATATTGTTTTTAATTAAAGAATAAAGTTGTTTTTTATCTGAAATTAATATTAACTATTTAAAGTGGATATGTGGGTTCTCTGATAGTTTTACTTTTTATTCATCTTTGACACCAATAGTATATTTTTATACGTTACAAATATGTTGACTTTCGTGATTCATAGTAAATATAATTATTCAAAATAATATTACCAATTTACGTGTATATGGATTTACGAAGTGGATTTATGCAAACGAAATATACTTAATTTAAACGAAGATAGCGTTTTTCGCAATCGATACTAAAATAGTTTAAACTCTAAATTTTGAAACCTTAATGATTATTAAGTATTACAATATTCAAAACAATGCTTCTGAAAACTTTCCATGAAAAACTGTAAATAGATTTTCTCTATATTTTAAATTAACCTTTCATCATTAAATAACTTTTAATACTGACCACGAATAACTGTATTCTAAATTAAATTTAGTTGTTATTTCATAGAGTATTAATATAATATATTAATACTCTATGTGTACAGATTCAGATTACGTATTTATAATATTTCTTGTTAAAAATATTCTGACTTACGTGTAATGTGAAGAAGTCCCACAATTAAAATACCCGCAATTATTGTTTGAAATAAGTTCAGGTAATTTTACCTTATGCGGTCTCGGAATAGTTTTTTAAGTTAATGGATGGGACACTAAAAATCATCTATACTATGATTGGTCGAAAAAAGAGAGCCAATTGTAAATGTTAAAATCTGAAGTATAGAACATTTAGGATATTTACAAGTTAAAGTATGATTGCTTAATAATATGTACGCTCACAAGTATTAGCTATTTATCGAAAAACGAATGCAAATGCAAATGCAAATACATATATTGTCCCCACTGACTATGGAAAATATATTCAAAATAGATATACATATATTTCATACTTCTCTCATTTTCCATTAACTTCATCATATTTCTGCATTAATTAGTTACTAATCATTATATATATATATATTAAGAAAAAGGTAAACTCTATGAGTATAAAGTTGTTTATTACGCAGAATATATGCGTATATTTTGTTTACTAATATTTAATTTGTTTTAATATGTTATTAATTATTCTTAATTTATTATCCAATAAAATATGACTAATAAGTAACGTTTTACGCATTGAGTGGACCTACATTTATTTATATGTATCTTATCAGTTTGGGGGTGAGACCTAATCAGTGAAATATGATCATATCCCATAAAACATTTAAAAAAACTATTTAAGATACAATTTATGCAAACAAAGTAGAATTAACTGATTAAAACAACTTTTATAAAGTAAGATTATTTTTTGATATTTTATACTTTAACATTATTCATTTCAATGTATATCATTCTTTGTTCTTGTTTTATATTCTTAATATTCTCTAGAATATAAAAACCGCATCCTAGTTTAAAATAGAATGTAAAATTTAAGCGCTTAAATTCTTCAAAATGATATAAAATGAAATTGCATAATGACATTAAAGATGTCAGTCATTAAATAAATATAAATTTATTTTGTTCTATTTTTTATTTTTTATTTGGTAATCATTATTTTACATTATAAATTTGTAGCATTCAATAAATGTAAATAAATTGTACAAATCATTTTAAATCTTCCACTTTACAAATAAAGCTCAAAAATAAACTTAAACTCAAACGCAAACAAAAATATAAATATAAATTTTAAACTTTATACTAGCTTATAAAACTAAATGTATGCTAAAAATCAAAAAATAAATTTAGACGAATGAAATATATGTAAAATATCAAGTTATTTTTTACGCATGCGTAATTTATGAAATTTTAATTCCATAGTTTTATATAATGCTTGGGTTTTCATCAGATTTTATTGCAATTCCTTTCTATTAGTGTATTGTATAATACTATTTTCTTATTCAATTATATGATAAGCATATAAATGCATTAAATTATATTCTACGTGCCAAAATAAAGGGAAATTGAGTCAATCAACTCATTAAATATCAGTATACACTTTCTTCTTTGAGTATGAGTTAAAGGGAAAATAAAGGGAAATTGAGTTCAATTAACTCATTAAATATCAGTACACTTCCTTCTTTGAGTATGAGTTTAACAACGCTGTATTAGTCAACTGTATTTTGTCAATTAAACAAATTAATGTTTAACCATTTAGACATCTACATCTAGTTAAGATGTCATGTAATGTTCGCGATTATCGATTTTTACATTTATTGTCGCAAGTGGTGTAATTTATTATTTTTTTGAGTGGACGAATAATATTTGTAATAAAATTTTTTTTTTTTTTTTCCTGTACGAGCATAACCAGAACATCAATATAAAATTGAATACAAATTAATACTGCTTTATAATAAGTTACAAAAATAATAGTAAAACTACATAAATATCATTAGAGCTGTGTAATTCTTATTCACATTGCGTAACTTTTGTATAAAAAGTATTAATAATGTTCTATCCTGATGGCATCCGTATAGAACGAATCTAGTAAAAAAAAAGTGTGTCTAACTACACTGTGCGTGTGATAAAGATTTTAATTCGTTCTTTTCTGGGGTTCTACATGAGTTATATTTCACTGCTTAAATAAAATTATCTAAAAAAATAATATTAAAGCATTATTTTTTTTATTTTCTATTATATAAATTGCATCATATTGAAAAAATATATATCTGATTAGGTTCATTTATTATTATTATCGTAAGTATTGCTGCTAAATTTATTGGATTATATTTGATAGAACAGTTAGTTCGTGATTCTCTGAAGACACAAAATTTATATATTTGGTACAAAAAGTCAGAATTATCCGATCTTATTCTACTGTCTCTCTACTGTATTTACATCTGATTTCCTTATGTTTTTAATTTCATAATTTGTTTTGTTTCTTCTATTTATAAAGAATATATTTCAAGTTCTACTGACAAGCTGGTTACGAGCATCTAGCTTTACTCGTTCAGTGACTGAAGCGACTAGAGCAAGATGAAAACTTTATTTACGCCTCTGCTCCATTTCAAGCTAGTAAAACTTTTAGTAACTATTTTTAGTAAAAACTAGATATTACTTATTTACTGCTAAAATATTTTGTATGCAAAAAATACTGCGACTTTTGTCTGATAACAAATTACATTATTAAATGAAAAAATATTATTTTATTTTATTTCATTGTGTGAGGCAGAGCGATATTAATCATTTTACAAACTAGTTGCAGTTGCTTGTTTCATAATATAAAATTTGTGTTTTTACTCAAATATTACAAAAATCAATTTAATTACGTAAACAATATGTTTTAATATACCAGGTAATGCATACTTATACCTATGCAGCATTGGGATTTCCATTAAGAAGCTGTATTGTTAATAACTATTTTATTAAACAACATTTACATTGACGAATGCTCAATTTAACAACTACTTATATATGATATACATATTTTAAAATATATATAATAAACCTGCATTTTTTGAAACTCCTCTATACCGAAAATTGCAAAAGATGCTTCTGAATTTAATTTGATAACAATTAAAGGTTTAGTTTTGAGAAGTGAAGCGCAGACTGGCACATTCGATGCATTACTGTATTTTTTTACTTAGCAACTGCATTGTAAGTATTCTTTTAAATGTTTAAATAAGTAGTAAATACTTATATTTTTACTTTTATAATGCACATTTATTTATATAAATAAATTTAAAAAATCCCTAAATTATAATAATATTGAAATGAAATACTAAATTATACTATAATATAATAACTATATTTTGACCAGTTATTGAATACGAAATTTTACTTTATATTTGAATAAAGCCCTACTCACACCTAGCTTACTTAAAAGTGCACACAAAAAAGCTATAAAATGACATGTAGAGCTTTTTGGCAATTCATAAATAAATACATTTACACAATGGAATACTTGCTTTGATGCATGTACTTAAGGCTCATATAATTTTCGGTATATGGTCATTTACATATATAATTTCGTCTTCTGCTTCCTTGTCACCAGATTTATCACACTGGGGGCTTTGGTGCATATCCCATGAGAAGAAAGGTTTTTAGAGAATATCCACTTCTTTCATTTGCATAACATTAACAAAAAAGATTCTCATCTTTTTGTATTTATTTAAAGTATATGTATATTCCTCAATGCAAATAACAAATTTGGAAAATATTTTCCGCTTTACTTTGTCCTATAGAAATATATATATATACATTCATTGATTGTCATATGTAGTTTATCAAAGAGGACTTAAGTTCAGATTTCGAAAATATCATTTAAAACCTGCTATGAAAAGAGATATAATAGCAGTCCTTGTGAGAATAATTTAGATAAAGCATCTAGACCTATGGCAATAGGTCGTTAGCTAGTAAAGCTAAGCGAACTATGTAGTAGGTAATATAGGATAGTTG
>JAYRBW010078417.1:0-24271 GCA_036023295.1 Invenusta paracnida | reverse complement strand
TGCTTTTCACTGTAAAAGGTGACGAGGTCATGCTTTTCAATGTAAAAGGTGACGAGTTAATGCTTTTCAATGTAAAATATGATGAGCTCATGCTTTTCAATGTAAAAGGTGACGAGATCATGCTTTTCAATGTAAAAGGTGACGAGCTCATGCTTTTCACTGTAAAAGGTGACGAGCTCATGCTTTTCAATGTAAAAGGTGACGAGCTCATGCTTTTCACTGTAAAAGGTGACGAGGTCATGCTTTTCAATGTAAAAGGTGACGAGTTAATGCTTTTCAATGTAAAAGGTGACCAGCTCATGCTTTTCAATGTAAAAGGTGACGAGCTCATGCTTTTCACTGTAAAATATGACGAGCTCATGCTTTTGGATTGAAAATGTCGTAAAAAGCACTCGAGTTCGCCAATGAACGTTTGTTGCAAATACTTTGATAAATATTAATTTTCCCGTAAATATGTTTTTTATAGATGTTTGCACATAAAAGATAGATTTAATTGTATGCTAATGCTATATAGTTTATTTGTTTATATTAATGATATTTATTTACTGACTGCAGAAATGTATTTGACCTTAACTTCAATGAGGGTGTATAAATATGTTAAACAAATATTTCATTGTGTATTATTAGTAATTGTTAATCAGTTCTTGAAATAGTTTATATATAATATTTTATAATCAATAAGATTCTATATATATTCGTTTATATCAGATTTAATATTTTTGACTATAGATTTTGGATAACAAGTAGGTATTAACTGCTTATATAAATTTTGAAATGCTTATTTATTCCTATATAAAATATTTTGATTACACAAATTTTTGTTTGGTTTTATTTCGTAATATAATTTTTTATTTACTTATGTATATATTTCTGGTTAGTATCATTTTGTCGTATTTATTTCAAGTTTATGTGGAAAGCATTTTTACTCTGTTAAGTAATTAGCTTTTAACTGTATTTTACTTTATAATTTCTTGCAGTAAATTTGGAATACTAATGTATAACATAATATGCGTTCACTATAATTGGATAAATAGTTGCAGTTTGTTTGAGAATTAAAATACTTAGCGTTATTGTAAAAAAAGATAATATTACATAATAGTATTTTTAATCATCTCGGTCAACATTTTTTCTTTGCAAAATCCAAACATATTATTTTATTATACTTTATTGCATTGATGCCGATTAAAGTAATGTAAACAGTTATTTTTTGTTATATACATTAGTTTTAGAATAGATATTATTACATTTTTCTCTTTTTAGTTGCGCTTTTAACGAAACCCATAAATTATTATCATCATATAAGCGTGATGGTATTGCTTATTCTGTTTTAAAAATATATATAATTATCAAGATTTACATTATATGCAAATATAAAATATTCTTAATTTACATGTATTGAAAAGTTAATTGATCCCAACAGTACGAATAAATTGATTAATTTACAAGTCTCTTTATTTAATAATTAAGTATGTTTATGAATCTTCGAGGCTTTATTAAATACATATTTTTTCAATATAAAAAAAACTCAAAATCTTTGTCTATAACGATAAATATGAATGGAACAGATGTTGGTAGAGCCTGAAGGGAGTTTCAAGATTTCACTATCTTATCCCATTTATATTTAGATATAGAATTGGAAAGAGCCGAATAGCCGTAGAATAATCATGAATTCAGTTTGATCAGCTGCTGCAATATTTGCACATCTACTATAGTGGCTCACTCAACTGCTTACACATAAGACTGAAATATAACCGCATCCTAAATAATATTATACGCAATACCAGCCAACTTTTCTGTGTTTATAGGATTTTTAATAGTCTATGTTGACATATATTGCTCAAGTTTAGATCTCTTAATATAATTAGCAATTTATAATGAAATTACCTAAATTCCAATTCAAAGGAGTGCAGACAATTTTTGTTTTCAAATTGCTAAATATATTTTTCACGGCAAAGTAATTGATTGAAAATATGCGCATCTCTTAAATGATCCGTATACTTCCTCCCATTAAATTAATATCCCAAATAACTTAGCTACGCTGCCTCTGGTTTAGTTTATTATAGGTTGGCTAAGTAAATTTTCCTTCTCCATTCCACACTTCATAACATAAAGCATGTATACTGCTAAGTTAGTAACTAGCGATAGAAATGAGAGGAACTGCAGAAGAAAACCTAACACGGAATTCTGATTGGCTTATTGGAGATGAAATGGCAGCAGAAGTCTCGCAGATATTCTGCGACAAAATAACACCGCCAGTATTATAGTCACGAAGTGCGCATTCTCCGCTATATGCAAGCCAGTTACTCTATCATAGATTGTGCTTGAATTTTGGATTTATTATTAATTATTCTTATTTCCACGAAATTTACATTTTTTATTTTGTAGTGCACATTTCCAACTCCGGGTTTTCTTCGTTTTTTAAATTTGTTTAACTGAGAATTTAATCTGAAAATAAGGCAGACAGGTAAGAAAGACATTATTTAAATATCATCGACAATGCGTGGGATGCTACCAATTTTCCTGCTTGTGTGCGCCGGCTTCTGTCTGGTGGACGGGAAGGGCACCTTCTCCGTGAAGATCCTTGAACTCACTAACTATGCCAAGAAGCGACTGGATGGCACCTGTTGTGGCTCGGTGGCTCCCGTGAATCATGTGTGTCCACGCAAGTGTGTCCTCGGGTTCCGGATTTGTGTGGACTTTCTGAATGCTATAGTGATCCAGGACAGCCCGGTGCCCTATCAGGGGAAGTGTCTCTACGGAAAGGCTGCTACGAACCATTGGGGCGACTCGGAGCAGAAGTATGACTTCAAGAGGGCTATTGAATATAAACTGAATGTCAAGTTTCCATGGCCGGTAAGTTATTGATGTGTATTTAGATATACCTATTTATTTTACTTTATAGACAATATTTATGTATATTGTTAATGATTTCTATGCTATTTATATTCTACATTTTTAGTGAAAATTGAACTCTAACATAATTTAAAACGTATTTAATAGAGACTGTTTCTGATTTAGACTTAAATTTTTATATGAAAAGTACTACTTTTGAATACCCTGTCCTATGATTATTTTATTATAACACATTGTTATCGGTTGAGTACTTTATTTTGTTTAGAAAACGTTTTAAAGTTCGTTTCACTAGAAAAGATAAGTACGCAGGTTAAGAGGCATTAAAAAAACTGTGATTATAGCAATAATATAAATATGACTATATATTTATTTGAGGTTTTTATTGTTAAATTTCGCTAAATGGATATATCAAATTTAAGGATGGATATATCCATTAATTAATGGATATATCAAATCATAATATAATTTTCATGAATGTATGATGCAGGTTAAACTTTTGGTTTTATTAGGATTTTTAGTTTGATGTTTTACTTATAGATGCTTTTGAACACTACATTTTATACATATTGTCAGTATTCCATTTTTTACAATATAGTTCTAGAAAATTTGAGGAGTATAATGTAATTTCATATTTAAATTCCTTTATTTTAGTCTGTAAAATTCTATAGGTATAGGTATACTATATGTATAGAACTAAAAAAGTATCTATCTGTTATTAATAAGCTTATTAAAATAGTATATTTTATTTTTTCATTATATGTATTGTAATAATATATATATAATACTTATATGATTCAATCTTTAAACTGATAAATTTAAACTGTGTTCTTAGGCAATTTTTCTTAAATATTGTATGATATAATATTTATAACTTATATACGTCTACATATAATAATTAAAAAATATGTGTTTTCTTAGAAGTAGGTACATAATTTAGTCAAATTGAAAGATTTAAAATATCTACTTCTTTTGAAAAGTAATGTTTTTCGTCCATTTTTCTTTAAACATATTGAATCCTTAAACTGTGTGTAGTAGAAACTTTTACACACAATTTTGATAGGTAATTAAAACATTTCCTTTTTCTTTATTAAATATACTTATATATATTGTTGTTACTGGGTGCACGTGCTGTTTTGGATACCATAGATATGCAAGTTGTTTCTAAGGCGACCACCTCATTCTCGACAATTACAACTTTAATATTTGCCTCCGCATGGTTGGGCCGGCCTTAATTATACATGTTGTGTAATTATTACTTATTTAGACCGAGGAAGATAAAGGAATAACTATATATATGCTACTTATTAGTTCTTATTATTCTTCCGAACTCACATATGCATACCTATTACAAAATAGCCTTATCTCTACAAAGGAACTAATTTAACTCGAATCGATGCACAAATAATGAGATAAATTCTTCCTATCAAGATTCCAAGCAAGATTGATTGTCCTGTGAAGGCAGGCTATAGTGTGAATTATGCCGCTGGTTGCCGCACCCATCAAGTTTGCTTATGAGTCTCCAACACTCTCCCCAGCCCCCTTGTGCTCTCCTTTTTCTGTCATATTTTGTATATAGTGAGTGACTGCGCGGACCATCTGTTACCCTCTCAAGAAATAGCAGCATTTGTTACGTTGCCTATGCCTCAATATACCACAACCGTACAGTCCTTGTTATTCCGCATGTTATATATTAATGTATATTAGAATAATATAAAATTTGGCTCATTTTTAGTAGCACACTCGTCCCTGTTCCTCATAATTTCATATATAAATAAAACAAAGCCTATGTATGCAGCAGTTAAGAATAAATGTATAATATATAGGTACTTATACTACAGTCACAGTTTTTAGTTTAAATAGTAAAAGGAAAGCAACAGTGGCATAATTTTATTTGAAGACCACATGTGTTTTTGTAACAGATCTTCGGTATAACTGTATTGTATAGGTATATAGTTGCAATATTCTTAAGTTGGTTGATTATGAGGGTTTGCAGTTTAAATGAAGGGACCAAAATAGAATTCAAGTATACTACAATTGCTTATAGATTGTTAGAATGTAATTCTTATAAAATTTGTGCTTGCACCGACTCATTGTAATAACAATGCGCAATATAATACGTCCAAATTATGGCACAGTTTTGAGTTTGTAAAAGAAACAATATTGATTAAGCTCTTCTACATGTTCGTAAAAGGGCTTGGTGGATATATAGGTATATGTACATATTTTCACACATGAAGTGGGAACGTCAAGAGTTTCTACCGATTTTCTACTAAAATATACCTAAATATCTTAGTTATAGAGCTCAGAACACAGCTCATCGTGGTTAAAGGTATTATTCTAGAATATATAGTTTCAATCAAGCACTTTAGTTTAAATTTGATTATATTTGTGAATTTTGTGGATCAATAAGATTAATACTGTTTTAAAGATTATAATGATTATATGGTCACGGGTGTAAAATACTAACTTCGACATAATATGTTGAAGAAGTATGTGTATATTTATTGTAAATTTTAGGAATTATAAATTACTGTCATTGACTGCAGTTTTGTGTAGAGGAATCTATGGTAATATGTAATAAAATGAGTATCTTGTGTATATAATGAATGATAATCTCAGTCTTTGAATCTTCGGAATTTGACATTTATTGTGTCCTTGTATATGTATATACAATTTATATACATATAACAATATATATATAATATAAACAATAATTTTATTAAAGAAAAATGAATGAAATATATAATAAGTATTTAAATATATAATGAAAAATACAATTAAAAAATTCAGATCAAATTTGTACATATATTGGCTACGATGAAGTCACATTGTTTTCTCAAGTATTGCTTGTTACTTTTTGTAACCTTTACATATAATGTAACTGTAATTTATTTTCGCAATATTTATTTTCCAAACTTTGATATTTCTGTTTTTATTTTTTAAATTGTAAAGTTAACAAATAATCATTTATAAGCCAGTAACAGCAAGCATTTTTGTTATTATAGTTTTGAATGCTGCATTAAAATATATATACATTTTTAGAACGAATAATACACCTAGCAAAGGATTGACTGAAGCATTAATTACAATATACACATTTCTTAACAGCTAGCTATAAAGTCGTTTTGACTCAAAGAAGATTTCGTGTAAATAATAACTGGCTAATAGAAAATTCTACCGCTTCACGACATATTTCGTAATTGATTTCTCAATATTAATATACAACAAAAAATTACATTAGATTACAACAACTTAATGCGATAAGCATGAGATGATTTGTTTCTGTAATTAAGACATCCTGCCCGAGACTATACAGGAAGAAATAATTATAATATAATAACCTCTCTAGGTAAGCACAATAAGGAAATGAGAGGAAGGAAGAATTTGTGTATAATTTTCCTCCTCAAACTCCTTGAGTGTGTGTTTGTTTGTACAGGAACAGTGTGTTGTGGACCCACATCCTTCCACTCTTAGACTGATTTAGATAAGAAAAGTCTTCTCCTTCATGCTGCCACACCCTCCCTCTTTTCTCTCTCATTCCTTTCTTTTTTCTTCTCGTCTCACTTTTTGATTCAACTTGAGGCATATTATTGTACCGTCGTCCTGACGTATTCTAGTGTATAGGCACCCAGGTCTGCTTGATATTATTATATGCTTGCTGGATGAAACAATTCACCAGTTATAGGCTGTCTGAATCTATAAAGAAGAAACTTGCTGGGAATTGGGACACTTGTTGTTATTGTGCTTCGACTGAATATGCATGCATCTTATACGCGCCACGCCGCTTCATGCGACCACCGGTTTTAGGCATGAGGTAACATTACAGCAAACAGTTTTGTTTCTTTACTGACAGCAGAAATAGAGGACACCAGTGCAAACCTCTTGAAAATTAGCTAGCTCAACCTGCCCCGATATACGTACTGACAATGTTTGATCAGTCTGGTGGATGTCCCCTCAAGAAAACGAACCTTGAAGCGAACCCATTCAATGACTTTGCTAGTCCTTCTTGCTGTGGCTTGCATGTATCTTTACAATAGTTGAAGGCATAGCAGTTATTAATATGTTCTATAGTTCCTCTTTCCATTATTTCACCAGGTGTGCTTAACTCAATATTTCGCATGGTGTATGTCGCCAAGTTTCTTCAAATTAATAGAAGTCTATTCAATCTATAATATCCATGGATATTTTAAGAAAAGTTTATCAAGAGTATACTCATTTTCTCTGTACCGATATAAATAATATGTATTTACAACGGCGAATTAATATTTCGTTCAAAATGCATATAGGCGATGCATATTATTGATAGATGACTGACTGCTCCAAATATATATTCAATATATGTATACATACATGAAAATAATTCAACTTGAAAGCACACAGAAAATTGATTGACTTCTGTACTCACACAAATACACTGAGGAGGTTATCGGAAATATTAAAAAGAATGATGAAATGGCGAAATGGAAAACTTTTTACTAGCGGTGTTCTATATTTCTACTGAATATATTGTGCAAAATATACTCGTATTGCTTTAAGAATAATCTGTTTATTGTATAATAAATTTGAACTTAATGAATATAATTGATGGAAATACCGACTGAAGTATATATATGTACATAAATAAAAATGTACAATATCTTGAAAATATAGTCATTATAAATTTTCTAATACGTACATGTTAAACATTTATTTTATCGATTTTTCGAGGCATTCATTATTTTACTTCATAAATTTTACCTTTTAGTTTTTACATATAATCGGCATATTTGTATCAGGGGGTTTATAATGCCCCTGTCATCGCTGTATCTATGTCGTTGTACGCATGCTTTTATACTCAATTCGAATTTTGGGGATATAATGTACGTGGAGAAACAGTTGTCATTGTGAAAGTCAGTATACACTGGCAGCTGCAGACTACATCACTCTCACTTTTCTCGGTGGAGGTCTCCCAGTTTGCAGGACAACTGTTTTTCTCTGGCTATCCGGCCTTTATTAAACTACAAGTATACCTCAGCAGATGTGGAAAGTTGCTCGTTGGATGTGAATAGTCGATCGAGATGGAAAGAAGAAAAGTTTGGGGATAGTCAAACTAGCCACACAGCACGACATGGCATCTGCACATGTTGTCAACTCTATAAATGTCTGCACAGATTATCTCTTTGCTTATACCTTTGTGCATTACATGTATGTGCCTGTATACTGCAATGTATAGGCTTTCTGAGGCTACATTAGACGTAATTGATGGAGCCTATATACGGGGTTTTACAAATCTAGAAATTAGTTGTGGTGTTCTGCAGCATTACACTGTTTTAGGTAAAGTTATAAATGGTGAAATCATGTCGCATCAGCTGTCTGTGTATACTATGGGCTTGTCGTAAGGCATCATAATCATGGTAGTACGTTTTGTGTGTTTGTGTTTTCTTCAACAAGGCTAATATATAAGCAAATATTTTATGCAAAAAGTTGGCTCTCGTGAACATCAGGAAAGGCAATCAGTTAAGGTATCCTGTGTTGATTTACCAGGTGCAATTCATTTTTATGATAATTAATTGACCACATAGACTAGATTTAGTATTATGTGTATGCATATGTAGACATTTATGTACATAATTATTAAATAAATTGATCTCTGGTATATTTATATATTTGAAAAGCATCCCGTGTAGTAATTATATTGTTAATATACGACTGTCACCAAAATATTCTCCTCGTTACTGCTGCTTCGGTATTTATTGCAAGTCTGTGCATAATATTTAACATGGAATTTTATGTTAATTAGGAGACAACATAAGTGATATATTACAGTATTTTAAGATATAGAATTTGATTGAAAGTTATATAGGAATATATCGATATAGGATTAGGAATATACAATTAATGAATAGATATGAATAATTATTAAACGGTTTATTTTATACAAGTGTATTAAATTAGTTTAAATGAATAAAAAGCTTCGTTTGTTTAGTGATTGCTGCTTGTTTTTACAAATATATATTGAACAATTCATTTATTTTCGATATATATAGGTCTAAGTCTCGAATTTTAACGATCTGATTTTCATAATTGTAGCGAGTTTTCCGATTTTTGCTATACAATTGAACTGCTCAATTAGTATCAAATAGTTTCCGAAATGTTTTGTAAGGGAGGAAACTGTTCATGTAGCTTTTCATTGTACACATTTGAGAGACAATTGAGGACAAAAATCTGAAATATATCTAGATTAGAGTTCGTTATATATTTGGGAGAAAAGCTCTGATAAAGTTTACAAACAACTGCATTATTTTAGATATAGTCGCTATACCGGTAAGAGAGCTTTATATATATAGTAATAAGACCTCATTTCACAATCTCCGAATTTTAATATAGTAGGAATGAGGTCTGTATAATGTATGTGACAGTGAAATATTGTGGAATATTACGAGGGAAAATATTATACGATGAGGCAATTCCGCCTTAGTGTCTTGAAGGCAAATTCAATTATGCCAGCCTCAATACAAAATAGCAAATTAGATTTGTTCTGACGGGGTCTCTCAAGGGGGAAATCCTTACACACGGATTCTCTTCAGCTTAATTCGGAGACAATATTTCCACGATACCTTCTTCTCATGACGAAGTATAGCCGTGTACTCATACAGGCTGGGGGACTTCAATGCTGTGTATATTGAATTAGGCGCTCAATTCTTTCTCCTTCGTTCCAGCTCTTTTTTTATCAATTTCGCATAATTCGAACAACAAATGAAGTAATAATAAGTAGGGCGTATGTGTGTATATAGACGTACATATATGTGAAGAATATTTGTGACAGGATGGCGTTGACGACAAACGTAGGGAAATATGCTATGCTGATTCAATTTTCTGCTGATTAATAACGAGTTTCGCTCAATATTGCTTAATGTCAGAGAATATGCATATATTATTGATTTAGAATTGATTGTAGGTCATGTGGGCTTCGAAAGTATCATTATATTGTGCATAATTTTTGTTCATTAATCAAATTTGAAACATGAAAATATTAAGAATTTTACTCATCTTGATAATATGTAGATTATTATGTGATAATTTAATTTAAAATGTTTGTTTATTAATAATTCATTATATAATACACATTAATGTACTTTTTGAATATTCTATTTTTTAAGCATATCATTTTAAAAAGTATTACTGATATACTTATCAGTATACGGAGCAGCAGTGACTGAATGATGGTATGAATATGAAATCAATATTTACTTTTAATGTACTTAAATATTACGAATTATTTTGAAAATAAAATGAAAATAATAATAATGTAATTTGGTAGATTTATAAAAATATCTATTGTGCCAATAAAATTTGAATAAATAATAACACACATGTTGGAATGAAATAAAGGAATTATGTAACTTTTTTGTTAGTTATTTAGCTATATTATATATGTTATATTTTTATATAATGTATTTACTGTTCAATAAATTATGTACGTATATTCGTTTAATTTACTTGCTTATTTATATGTATAGACGTATATACTGCTCCTATTTGAATTTTACTTCAAGACGCAGATGTAAAGATTGGAATAATATTTCAGCTTTTCAACTTGAGAGGGGTTCTCTTTTTCAGTCATGAAGAAACTGTTTTATTATTACCTTTTGCATAGGTTATTTCAAGAAGAAAGTAAAAATCTAACTTCACTACCTTCTTGGGTATATAAAAGTAAAAACTAACGTCAAGAAAAAGACTTACAAACGACATCTACAATAAAGGTTATTTCAGTGAAATATGCGCTGTGCTTTTGAGTTCTTTATGATTTTACAAGTTTGTATTTTGTTGTTGAGATTTGTCGAAGAACCTTGTTTTTGAGGATGTATAAGCATATAGGCAGATAGTGAGTGTAAGGGAGAATTATATGGCTCAGGTTGCTTGTTTGTGTAATTATTAATTTATGTTTCAGTCGGGTGTAATTAAGACCTACTCTCTTGGAGTCATTTGTTCTTCATGCCTTTTATTATAGTTATTAGATTATAAGGTACGCAAGGAAACGAGTAGAGGAGGAGGGAGAAATGGAGAGCCTGGCTGTAATAAATCATCGAGTGAAGGAGCTATGATCACACCTGGGACCAGGAAAATGCGTCGTCGTCTCTTGTAGAGTCTGGCGGTTGCTTTGGGAATGGCTGTTCCATGTTCACTAGGCTTGCATTTTGCCAAAATTTTGCCAGAAGGTGCTGTTATATAAGTCTGTCAAGGCAAGAATATACTGCTAGTAAAATATTTATTTGTTTCCTTCTTTATTATGTCCAAATTATACAAGACATGTGATGCTTTTCTCTAAATAAATAAACAGGTTATTTGTAGAGTATTTCTGGAAGGTAATCAGCTATTTTGTAATTATTTGAGAATAGCAGTTCTGCATATTAAGTATTGATATGTCTATGACGCTCTTTCCTTTTGATTTTTACTATATGGCTTATATATATGAGTTTACTTAATATAGTTTTTCAAAGAAAAATCAATATATTTCCTACTCTGCATATTTGTTTTTGAATATAGGTATGTAGGCATTTCTTTCAACTCTTAGATAATATTTTCAAATTGTTAATATTGCATAATTGAGTATATATCTATATCTATATATTTAGTTTTAATCTTTAATAACTATAGTATGAATATATTTTTAATTTGTTTAGCAGGAAAATTATAAAGAAAGAAAAAATTTCTGATATATACATATATATAAATTATATTAATCAAGATATTTCGAAGTCGCTCATTCTATATGTATGTATTATGCACATGCGAATTATATGTAGATGAAAAAGTCTGGGGCATAGGGGATTATAGAACGATGAAAAGAAACTCACAATCGATGTACATTTCAGCATTAAAGCGAGACGATAATGGAATATTTCCCTTTATAAAACTGTGTTCTGCATCTTATATTTCATGTGCGGAATATATATTATTAAAAGCAAAAAGAACACGGTATACATATGTAGGCTATAGGTATTGCATTATGCTGCTGGTACTGCCAGAGAAATGGCAGATGTCTGTTTTCGAGGGATTTAGACTTGAAAATATATTATAGGTTTGATGTTACAGGAGTTCCATTACACAATTTCTTTGCGGAAACTGGAGTTATAATGGAGATGTTATATATTATGACTGTTTGTAAATGGTTGTAAGGCATAGGTGTACGATAAGCTCGATATAACCCGATCGTTGAGGATTAGGAGTCAATTACCTCGAATGTATCAGAAATATGGGGTACTGAAGGGAAATTATTTTCGCGCGTATTTCTGTGTAATATATTATATTATATATCGGTATACGTAGAGACTGAATACCTGTGTATAATTATACAACTTTGACAAACAGCAGTGGCGAATATATAGACATAGAGGGAACATTTATTTTTAATATTGCCTCATTTTCAACCGGTTGATGGTCTTATTTTGGTTAAAAGTCAAGGCTGTCCTCGATTTGAAGTTAACTTTGCAACATTAGTTTTCCTTATGATATTAATATTTCAAAATTGTTACATTAAACCACTAATTAGTATAGTGTATTAATCTTTCTTGCAGTATTTTGCTAGGTACATTGGTATTTATACGCTATTAATGTAATTATTGTAACTTTTTCTTAACATTCATATAATTTTGCAAATCGCTTAAAACCTCTTAATATATTTTAGCTATACCGTTTTCTATTGATTAGTGTTTGTATTATTTATTAAAATTTTGTAATGTTTTGTTTTGTTTTGAATTGATTGTGTTGTATTGATTTTACAAAAAATTGTAGACTTAAAAATAATATAAGTCTTAACAATCGACAGCTGAAAAATACACATATCGAACGCAGTACGATGTTTATCTCTTGAAAACAATATTACGCTTACGACTACGAAGATCAAAGTGTGACTGTCAAGTGCGTGCTCAACTTGTTCACAATAATTTGGAAATGGACGAATAAATTGGATTTTGTTTAAGATATATAGGGCTGAGTATCTGTGGTGTGGCTGGCACAAGTGAGCTATCAATATTCATGGAAGGAGACTCGGACAAACCCCATCTCAGTCTGAGTGGTATATCCTCTGCAGTATTTGCATGTGTATTGCTAAACAGAACTGCCTATCTGTAGTTTATGTTATACACCACCAGTCAAGAGGTAAAGTGAGGCGTTGTTGAACATTAGTCAAAATCTTCTCGTTAATTTTCTTGTCTCTCTCACTCCACAGGAGTCTCTTCCACACTTTCGAACGAAATGTTGAATTAAAAGAGATTCCAAGAGGCAATCTGAGTCCGATATAATTTGTGAATATTTTTGCTTGCTCGATTCTGTAGTGTATATATATATATCAGTAGTATAATCAATGTTGTGTTACTGGAAGCTCAGCTCAGCTGTGGGGTGGACTCAAAGACGAAAGAGACAGTTTGCCTGAATTCTCATTTTGAGTTCTTTCGAATTGGCTAACGCATTACGCTTGGGATTTTGTTATTAAGTTTCCATTTTTACCCTTCTCTATCGTAATATATGTATAAAGCGAGTAAGCATTTGGAGAGAAATTCTTCAGCTCTCGAATGTATTAGAAGATATAGGTGGTGCACATAGCCTTCGTATAAAAAAATAATGAAAACTGACTCGTAGATTTTGATTGAGTTTGCAGCATCCCACTTCCTCTTTGAATTGCTGTCTTCTGTGAAGTTTTGGCGCGTCGAGTTTCTCCTCCTCCGTTTTATCTCGTACTGAGAATCAGGCACCTGCATAAAGACGGGATTAACCACGAGATAGAATCGGGGAAACAAGCTTTCGCCCGACTGAGCTAAGGCGCAGTACATCCATCTAGGAAATGTATTATTGAAGTTCTGTAGTAACTGACTGTGGTGCTATTAGACATTTAGCTGCTGAATATCCATGTTCATATATTTTTCGATTATAAAAAATAGAAAGCAGTGCTTTTCTTTGTTTATAGATATTCAGTAATCTCCAAATATTTATCTTCATTTAATATAAATTTCAAAAGTTTACGTATGAGATATTTTCAATTTTTTCATTTACATATGAATGTATGAATAATTTTTGTATACATTTAGAAATTTCTAATGATCTAATTTTGATAGAATACTTTTATATTTATAAGAATTAATTAAAAATTACCAGCGTTGGAAAATTGCAATAAAAATTTTGGAATATCTTTAAGAGCATTTATTGAGTCGAACATATTTTAAAATTCCATATTTCTTAAACAATTTTTGTAATGTAATATATTGGTAGGAAGTAGAAGGACTGTACGATTATCTTGGGGTAAAAAATAAAAATAAATACAATTAGCTTTATGTTTAATTTAAAAATACCAACAATTGAGTAGATAACAACAGGGTATTTCAATTGAGCATAACGTATTATAATGTTGTTATGCCATAGAAATACATATAACCATATAAAGAAGGTAAAACTATCATGTAGTGATTTACAAAATTCTAATACAATTGAAAACTTCAAAACCTGTAAAATCGAGCAGATGAAATAGCCTAGAATAAAGAAAAGGATTTGGTACAATATATTCGTATGTTAGGTGATTATGGAGCTTAATTCGGTTTAATTTCATTTTTTTCATTTTCGCAGTCTTTTGTGGTATGCATTGTCATGCTGCAATATCAGTGTACACAATATATGCTTTGTAGTCTTTCTTGGAATTAGGTTATCATATATTGCAGAAATTTGAGGTATTTATTTATTCCCATTTAAAAAACATTTCTATTTAGACCAAGGTACTGGAATAGATGTTATCTAATCGCAAAATAAAAAATGCTGTCAGATATTTTTTTCTTTGGCATATTAGAATGGTCTCGTGCATTATAAATACGTTAAAATTGTTTTAGTAACACATTCTGAAAAATTTATTCGATTCTCAAAAGGCTATTGTACAAATACTTTTAAATTTAGGTTATAACTTTAAAATTCGCCAAACTTATCGATTGTACAACCATAATATGATCAGTCGTAAGTCATTAATATTTTTCAAATTTGTAAATAACAATTTCATACTAATTATTTACAGCTAATTTACCCTTGCTGTCTTCTCATGGGGTCCTTTCCTTGTGGATGTATGACTGCGTCTGGTATTTCTTAACAAAAATGCGTGCATTTCCGATGTTTACTTATCCACCGGTTTCTTAAATTATTTCGATCTTTATATTTATACCAATTTGTCATCCCCTTTCCTCGTATTACAGCGTTCCTTTGCGCTCATTCTGGAGGCCTACGACATCGTGGATTCGAAGCAGAAGTTCCTCGTGGACCGACTCATTCACCGGGGTGTCCTAGTTCCCACAGGACAGTCGAGCGGCTGGCATTATGTTCACTCGCTCACTCCTCGATCCGTGGGCTTCGGGTTCCATCTGAAGATGCAGTGTGCCGCTCAGTACTACAACTCCACCTGTACCATGCGCTGTGATCCGGGAAAGGATGGCAAGTTCTCCTGCGACAAGAATGGCGAGAAGATCTGTCATTCGGGATGGATGGGAGAAGACTGCAGCACGCGTGAGTTTCACGGAAATAATCCAGAAATAAACTCGAAATTTAACTATAGAAATATATTTAGAATGTTTTCTTTAATATACCGAGTAGATAAGTTATTTTATCTACATTAAAACAAAAATATTTTTAAATATTAGCGGAAACTACATATATCGAAAAATCTTTATTTTCGATTCATAAGAGATATTTTAATACAGCTTTAATTTAGCTTTAGCAGATTCCTATAATATTCGTACCTAACTTTGTTTGTGTCTTTTTATATTTCAGCTATCTGTAAGGCTGGTTGCCATGGTGTTCACGGCTCGTGCAGTAGGCCCAACGAATGCATGTAGGTAGTTCTATACTTTTTAGTAATTGTAACGTTTGAATATATAAAAGTAAATAAATAATCGTGCTCTCTTAAGTGTAGTTTTATATTTGGTCAGAAAATTTGCATTAAAATTTGGCACATTTTTGTTACCTATATACAGAACTATATCTATTTTCTGTATTATATACTGATTGTGCAAAGGGTATTTTAGAAGGATCGATAGCTCAGTCGTGAATATATATCGCAGAGTAAAGGCATATCTTTTGTGAATAAAAGATTACATAAACATTTACTAAGCGATACATTTAAATACACTGAAACGCAGTTTGGTTATTTTTTTACTAGGTATCTATTTATACTTATAGTCGTCTTCTTGCTTTGTGGATTATTATACTGGTTGTTATTTTTCTACTATCAAAGCCTTCTTCAAGGTAAAAATAACTACAATTTTTTTCTTTGTATAAAAATGTATCTAATTGTTGAGCACAAATTACAGCGTTACCCGGAACCAGCATTAGGTCGCCCGTATGTATAAATTTTAGTGCTGAAATTTCAATTGTACCATATAATATTTAGAAATCGTATCTCCAATTTATTATTGAATTATTGTGTTTATACCTTTATGTATTGTGCCCATGCATATATACGGGGCGCTATTTTTTCCAAGAATCACAGCTATACCAGCTTGTCTTGACTACAAGGTTACAATTTCTTCTTTATATTATGATTTATCTAATATATAATAGTATATAACATATGACATACGTATATAATGCATTATAACGATAAAGTTTTTAAATTAATTTAAAAGTGTGTTAACGCTGTATTTATTCAATTGGAAGTAATATCTAATTGAGTAAATGTTAAAATATTTATAAATTATTACTGATCAATATTAATACTATAATTTTTAAATTTTTTTTTGCGAAACTAAAAATGGTGATTACAGAAAATGAAACTGCAAATGCCTTTCTTTGAATATTCTCTGCTACTATATCTCGTCTTTGATATTATAGTCTGTATTATTAGCTACAACATAGCAATACTATTCCATCCTTCCTTATAGCTGCGCGGATGGCTGGAAGGGCGCGTACTGTGACGAGTGCAAGAAGTACCCGGGCTGTAAGCACGGCACATGCAATAACTCTCCCTGGACCTGCAAGTGCTTCCTCAATTGGGGTGGACCTTTCTGCGATAAAGGTGCGTACGGGAATTCTACCCAGCCTTTAGTTGACAGAATTCAGTGTATTCTGACAGTTTTAGTTCAAAAATAGAAAATAAAATGTTTTATAAAAACATAAATCCAAAATGTACAAAATTTTTAGATGTTCTTTTGATGTATTTATTATGTGTTTGAGTGCATATATTATGACTCATAATATTAAAACGAAATAAGATATCCAAACTACCTGGAAATATATATTTCTAAATAGAAGTATGCTTTAGCTACTGATTTTGTTATATATTATTGAATCATAATTTTAGTATACCAGTGAGATAGAAACTACGAGTACAATAACACTTTGTTCTTTGTATCAGATTTGAACTACTGTGGTCGCCAGCATCCCTGCAAAAATGGAGGAATTTGCAAAAATCTCGACTCTTCAACAAGTCTCAAACAATATAAGTGCATCTGTCCACGAGGCTTTGATGGCGAGAACTGTGAAATTAGTAAGTCAACCACTTCTATTCATCTTTATATGTAAACTAATGAATCCATTTTTATTATAGTAACATTTCATGTCACCTTCGTTTCCAGAGTTAGATCCATGTACTCTAAGCCCTTGCAAACGGGGCAAATGTAAAAGGACCAGAGGCAGTTACAGCTGTACGTGCGATCGTGGTTGGAGGGGCCAAAACTGCGAAATCAGTGAGTTGTAGTTGTTTTCAAGTTATTAAACCACTCGACTGTTATCTCCTTCGATCCAATATATATTTTGTTTTACATCCAGTGGTTTACAGTATTAGCGATATAATCTAGCCTACAATAATTGTCTATCCTATATTGTCTATATGCCGATATGAAGGAATTTCAATTCAAACTAACTCAAATAATCTTAAACACGCCTCGCCTGGCTAGTTGCAATATATACTAATGTATAGTTTCCTCTTTCGGTTCGTTCGTCTCTTTGCACATCCATCCATCCCTTGAGCCTAATTTTTCATTTCTGGAAGAAAGGATTTCTTAATTAACTCCATAGTTTTGCTACATTTACGGACTTGAGTCTCCCAAATTCTTTTCTACTTCCACCTTTCTCTCTCTACTATAGTTTCAAAGGCACGGGAGCTAATGCATTTTGATTAAGTGCGAGTTCTCTTGCGTCTATGCCTGCTAGTTGAGTCCCGGCGAGCAATCTGAAAAGGAGGGCATTTTGTTACAAAAGTGTCTTAATTCTGACAACATTGATTCACGCAAGAGTCAGCTACAGGGAAAGCATGCTATATTAGAGCATCTTCAGGTTATTTTTTCTCACTCTCTTGGGAGATTTTCTCAAATTTCGTTCCTCTTTAAGAGAATATGGATAGAAATATCTAATCTACAATAGTTACGGAAAAATAAGGAGGTAAAAATATTCAGAACATTATTTTATATTTATGTGCCTAAACTCATTAAAATAGGGGAACTGATTTGCTCTGTACATGAAAGGGTTAACACGGCTGGACGATAAAAGATAGTGCTTAAAGATTACATGACTAAAGACAAGGATACATAGAGATGTGGGTTTTTGATAAGCTGATAAGCTCTTCTGGATTTGAACGACTTATAGCTAACGTATTATTATCGATTTAGTATGAATTATTTATACTGTGTGTTTTATCCAGATACTCCGATGATTAATCAAATTGGAAATTCTGTTTTGCAAAACGTTTTTTAATAAAAACAAAACAATATGCTCTTTTAATTTTTCTGTATTTTAAATTATATTTTAAAATGTTAAAGCGTATTTTTACTTATAATAATGGAAAACAAAATTATGTATCACCTTAATGGAAACAGGATGAAATATTCTGCGACTTTACGAATAAATGCATTCTATTATTTAATGAAAACCTCTTTTATGAATCATGAAATTTTTATCTTTATTATTTTCGTATTTAAAAACACCAAATTAAGAAAATTAGAAAAGATTTTTCTAACTGGGTTTAAAAATATTATACGTTAATGTATTATTTATTATTTATTATTTCAGATTACCTTTCATTTATAACGTATAACTATACCAAATATTTAATTGAAAACATACACTTCAAAACGTCAATTCAGATATCAACGACTGTGAAGAGAATCATTGCCGGAATGGTGGCACATGCATTGACCTGGATGAGCCTGGATTCACCTGCGCTTGTGCCCCTGGATACAAGGGATCCGAATGTCAACTGCTCTCTCCCTGCAGTAACTCCAAGTGTAAACATGCGCACGAATGTAATCTTTTGCCCGACAGTAGCGACGATTATCAGTGTGTCTGCCAACCTGGCTGGACTGGCAAGTACTGCGATGAAAGTGAGTTGATGCTTACATTTTTTTCCGATTATAAGGATATTCTTGCGTGTACTACTACCAACAGTAAAATAAATATATATATAAAGCAGTAAATTTTTAAAACTTTTAAAATTATCACTTCTAAAATGATGTTATTGATACAATTTTAGATATTAACGATTGTTCCGTTGGAAGATGTCGTAATAATGGAACTTGCAAGGTATTTTTTCATTTGTACTTATTCCCTCTGAATAATTCGGGATTTTTGTAAACCTTTTTTCTAATTTCTTTGTTTACAGGATCTCATTAATGACTACTACTGCATGTGTCCACGGGGATATACTGGTCGAAACTGTGAAATAAATGAAGTGTGTTCCTCCAACCCCTGTCTCAACAGAGGCATCTGCACCAATATGGATGATAAGAGTTACACCTGTCAGTGTCCCGAGGGCTTCACTGGAGACCGGTGTGAGGTAAGACTACGACTGTATGTTATAAAATATGAAGATTTAAAGCTATTTAATAAAAGAGATTGCATAGACATACATTAAATACATAAAGACACAACAATATTAATATTAAAATAATTAAAAAATTGCATGCTTAAATTGGGTCACATTTTAATGTTTAAATGCGTTTCGAAAATGTTTAATCCATCTATATCTTTAAATAGAGCACTATTTAAATATGCTTATATAATTTTATTGTTTATTTAATTTTTTGATTCTGAACTTATTGTCGGTTAATTTTAATATTTAGAATATTTTTCATTTAAGTTTATTCAGAGTTGTATTTGTGTTGAACTTAGAAGTTTACACTTCCAACGTCATTCTTGGTTAGATCGCACACAGCGGGTGCAACCCGAACCCCTGTCTTCACGGTGCTTTTTGCTACAATCTGGAGAATGACTTCTACTGCCAGTGCACGGATAAGTTCTACGGGAAGCGCTGCGAGCACCCCCGCCCCTACTGCGGCACTGATGGGGACGGGGGACGGGACACTTCTTGTTGGGAGAACGATCTGGATCCCTGCTCTCAGACAAGTGTGGGTCGGGGAGGCGCGGGCAGGTCGGGTGTTTGTGGGGACTACGGAGCCTGCATGAGCAAGGGGGACGGGCGGTACAAATGTGACTGTGAGCCCGGCTATACGGGGGAACATTGTCAACTCAATGTGGACGATTGTAGCTCCTCGCCCTGCATGCACAATGGGACCTGTTTGGATAACATACGCGATTTTGACTGTCTCTGCCCTGAGGGCTATCAGGGCAAACGATGCGAGATACGTGAGTGTAGTCTGACATTATTTTAATAATTCGAAAATTAAGTTTAATCAGAATATTGAATTTTGGGTATTTAAAACTTACTTGTATACGGCTATAATACTCATGTTGATCCTACTTAATCATCTTCTGACTTAACTATTTCTTATATACGTACGCATCGATTACACTAACTATAAGGCCTGTGTTAATATAATTGCGGCAAATTCACTGTCTAAAATACAAATTGCATACATAAGTTCCTATTCTAATGTGTCTAATGAATTATTTTTCCCCAGAAATCGACCTGTGCAAGATGAACCCCTGTCGGAATGGTGCCCAGTGTCGCCCTTTACCAAATGACTTCATTTGCGAGTGCACCACTCAGTTCTACTCCGGTCGACTCTGTGAGGTGGTGAACGACGACCCATGCAAACAGCAGCACATCTGCTTCAACGGTGGCCGCTGCATCCAGGATATGCGCAGTCTCAATGGCTTCCGGTGTGATTGTCAGCCCCAGTGGACAGGGAGAATTTGTCACATCAGTAAGTTTCATCTTTTTACAAAATAACAATTATAAATGTTATAATGTTATAAGCGACTACACTTTTCGTATTATTATTTGTCATCATAAGAGCTAGTATGATAATTGCACATTAGAAGTTATGCAGTGATATATAAAGAGTTCCTTTTTACTTTAATTCTGTCTAGGACGCCAGGAGTACACAGCTTGTTTTGACAAACCTTGTAGCAACAATGGAACTTGTGTCAATGTCGGGGATGGCTATAACTGTCTTTGCAAAGAAGGGTTCCAGGGCAAGAACTGTGAAACCAATGTCAACGAGTGCAATCCAATGCCTTGGTCAGTGTTTGGTCGAGAATTTTGATGAAATAAATAAAAACCTACTTGTTTAAATAATAAATGTTATGCTTGTGATATATATAAATTTTCAATCAAATTATTATACCGACTTTCAATAAAATAAAATGAAATATTGTCTCATTCTTTTATAGTAGGTATACTTGTACAATTTGGTCGCGATATTGATATTTATTGATGTAGTTATTGCCTATTCCAGCTATCACGATGGAACCTGCCACGATATGGTCAACTCTTACAAGTGCAAATGTAAGAAAGGTTTTGGTGGTCCCGATTGTCAAATAAGTGAGTTCGAATTTTGAATGTATTTTATGTGAATTTATCAAATCTATATAACTCTTTTAATTAATAAAAATAATAATAATACAAAATCAAAATTAATTTCAGTTTCAGTTTCATATAAAATCATAATAATACTCTTCAATTAATTCCTAGGAAAGTTTTATTAGTTGCTAATAGTCCTTTATTCCTTTATTCTTTTATTCCTTATAGACCTTTATTCCTTTATTCTTCTCTCACTTCTGCTAAAGACTTCAATGACTGCGCCTCGAACCCTTGCGCCTTCGGCGCGACCTGCATCGATAAGGTTAACAACTTCGAGTGCCGGTGTCCCGAGGGTCGCCGAGGCAGACGCTGTGAGCGCATGATCCTGGACTCCTCGCCCAAGCCGCCCTCCTGTATCTTTCATCGTCGGGTCTACGATCACGATCAGACTTGGGTCTACAACTGCGAGCGATGCAAGTGTAACATGGGCAACATCACTTGTCAGGAGGTGGGTCAATTATTGTTCTCTTCGCTTTCTTTCTATGCTGCATTGTATATAGAGTGTGGAAATGCAAGTTCGTATTCTAATTGAATAATTTAAGGGATAAAAGTAGTTGCACATTTTCTGAAAACGTTAGTTTCTCGGATCTCTTCTTCGATTGTGAGTTCCTATGCAAATTAGTTGAGGAAATATTATAAGATAATTTTTAATAACTTCTAGAAGTAATGTTTTTTGGTGGTAAATCTGTCTAATGAAAGCTTATAGACTCGAAACAACTATCCTTGGTTTACGAAAGATATTTTCTAATCAAAAGTTTAATTGGTTATTTTGTAGTTGAAAGACTGATATTTTAACCAAAACAAATTTCTTGCGTTCGTTGAAATAAAACTTTTGTGTTAAGCATGTGTAAATTGCCTTATATCTCATATAAGTTGTGCTTTAGTACTTAAACCTATGTAATAGTCGAGAATATAAAAATAATTTATGAAACATCATAAAAATATAATTTTGACAAAATTATCTATTATTTGTATTATATGATAATTAGCTTAATATTAAAGATTTATAGTTTTATTACGATTATACACAAAACCCCCTAAAAAATGGAAACCATAATTATTACTGACTGAGTGACTGACTGATCATAGATTCACAATGCAATGATTTGTACATCGCGAGTTAATCGAGTTCGGTAATGACATCAATGCACAAACTTACATTCGTCGATTAATTTGTTAATTCTGACTTTGGCCGACATTCAAACGTGACTGGTGCCAACTTTAAACTGCAGGCGAATAGTGGCTACATATATGCAATATTGATATTAAAATGAGGATAATTTGTACCTAATACAGAGTTACTGACGCTTTGGTGCAGATTTTTAGATAAGATTTACTATACTAACAATATCAAAACTATGACCAGAATAGTTTGTAAAAATTGAATGTCAAAACTGTCTTTTATGATACTTGGGGTTTCCATTTTTTGGTCTTGTGTATGTGATAAAATGTATTAACTCGACCGATATTGCTTCTTTTGCTGCATTTAAAATATAGTTTTTAGGCAAATTGTACTTTTATATTATGCAATACAATTTTATTGAGTTAACTAAAATGGTGTTATTTCGCTCAACAATTTATATGTATATTATATGTTAAAATATTATAAATAAAAATAAACAGAATTGATAAAAATTATATTATAATGTTATTGAAGTAATAATAAATCATTTCTATTTATATTATAAACAATGTGTTTTTCTTTAAGAAATAAAATGTATGGAATAATCTTTTAAATATTTATAAGAGTGTGAATATTTTAACAATCCCTTTGTTGTCGTTTTAACTGCAAAATTATTTATTCAGATAAAATCAATACTTTATAATTATAAATAAATTGTGATCAATCATCTAAATTATTATATAGAATTAAGCTATATTATTTCCAAAACTAATTCACTCAAACTCTGTAGTTATCATGTAATTATTATAGTTTTCAATTGAATATATATAAATTATTTAAAGAAAATTACAAATTAATTCCATTGTGCTCCAGGATTTTTGTGGCTACTGGTCCTGCCGAAACGCCGACGGCCCGAACGACCGCTTCGCCTGTCGCCAAGATCAGGTGTGCCAGTCCATCGAGTCCGACTTTGCCAACTGCTTCGTGCCTCCCTGCTATCCGCGTGCCGTCTGCGTCAATATCTCTGAGAGACAGCCCATCCCACAGCTCCCCTGGAATGGGGACTCGGGCAGGGCTTGTAGGCCTAACACAGCCACACTTAACAACAACTGTGCCCGCCTCCTGCTGACTTTCAATAAGGCTCACCTGCCCTATGGGATCACTGTGAATGATGTCTGTCAGGCGGTGAGGAAGCTCAAGGTCCTTGAAAGACGGCGAGGACACGTGGAGATGGGGATTAGCTGCGATGTCTTCCTTAATGATGAGAATACTATCGAAGTGAGTTTGAGCTTTTAGTGTTAAATTCTTTGTTTCTCATAATATAATACCATTCGGAAATTTATATGAATTGGTTAAATAATTTATATGTATTATTAACCATAGAGTAAACATAGAGAAATTACTCATGTGTTTTGAATGTATACATTTAAAAATATATATTAAAATTCATCAAATCAATTGTAGATTTCATTTCTTATATTTATTTGTAATTTCAACGAAAACTAAAAAAATCATTTTTGTACTACTGC
>JAYRBW010078406.1:0-24271 GCA_036023295.1 Invenusta paracnida | reverse complement strand
ATATAACGCATGTGGACTTTATGTAGCTGTCGTAACGTTTATTATAAGGGAAGTTAGGGGACATATTATATTTAACTGACTAATAATGACGTGAGTATATACACAACCTTATATCATTTTCGTTCGTTACAATTCGGAACTATGTACAGTGGAAACATGTGTTTAATATTAATAAATTCACTTATTATTTTATAACATCTAGACTTGGTCGATATACATAATATTATATACTATATTCATTTGAAAATGAAATTTTCATCATAATATGATTTTCCTCAGTTTTGTCTTTTGAACTGTGTGTACAAAAAAATAACGTTGGTTTGTTTTGAAAAATGCTCTCCTTATATATTATAATCTGAGTTAAACTATAACTTTTGTGAAGAAAACATACTACAATAAATTTGTAATTGAAAGGTAAAAAGTGCTTTAAATATTAATATCCATTCAATAAACTTGTTTTGGTCTTTATAATTTATATAATTGAAGTATATTGAATGAAGACTCTTCCGTGCAATTTTAAACGAAACTTTTTTCGACACACGAAAGTGTGTTTTGTGTAATTTCATTTGATATAACAAAAGCTTTAAACAAGTTCTAATAGATATCACTAAAAATACGAATGTATGCAACTAAAGAACATTAATGTTAATGGAAGGTGGAGTTAAGTATTGTTAGGCAAACATTTTATAAAATGTAAAGATATAGTTACTTACTTACATTTACAAATTCACTAGGAAATAGTATAAATTACCTCGACATCCTCCCATGGTTTGGCTGATAATTATTTTAAAACACATTTCATTAATAATGTGTTCCGGAGTTTATTTTAGTCTTCTTGAAAAGGGCATAATCATTTAATTTTCAATAGATATTCTTAAGTTATTTACGAGTTTATGATATAGTAAATATTTTCAGTTTAGTTATTTTATATTGCTGAATATCTTAAGGTTATTTGTCTTATTATCCTTGTAGTGTAATTTCGCTGTTTTTCTTTAATTTGTGGGTACTTTTATGCTTTACATTAATTTAGATTATTATTTATTAGCAGTGTATGCAATCATATAGATAACTACACTATACGGTTATGCCTAATATAAATAACATGAAGTGACTTCCGCAGATAATTATTGTAAACACACAACATGAATTTGCAGCAGACACTGTATTAGTTTGTATATCGTTTTTTCCTTTTTCATTGTTACGGAAAGTTACGTTGGAGGAAAAAGTCAGTAAGAAACATAATACTTAATAAGCGCTGTGCACCTATGTACTTGATGATTTTCTTAACATAATTGTGTTATTAAATAATATTTATTGTTTCAGGTGTATATTCAAGTGATATTGAAACTTATATTTCTTAAATAAATATATCATGTTTAGTTATTATATGCATAATTTGCCCTGTATAATACACATAAATATATTCTTCAGTATTTGAAATGAATGTATGCATGCTCAACATTACATACTATACATGTCTTCTCGCTATATTTTTGTCAATATTTAAAATGTTTATATATATTATAAATATGTATTTATGTTAGGTTTACTTATCATTCTAGCTTTGGATTTATTTTCCAAAAATGTGGATATAATTACAATGAATTACCATATAATTACAATTATTTCAAAATTTTCACCGCATAATTGCTTACCCGGCCTAAACCGTTTTGTTAATGCATTTGATATCATGGCATCAATTTTCTGGATGATCTTGTCTAAGCTGCTACATTCCAATTTCTTTAAATTTTCGCAAATGCATTATGTTTCTATATTTGATATTCTCGTATTTTAGGCTTATAATAAGAGTTGGCATCATGAGGATAACATTTACAGTAACGTGATATTACATTTTTATCAAATAAATATGTATTATGTAATATTTAAAATAAATTTATTGTAAAAAAGATTTTGTTAAATTAATAATTTAAACGTTTGAACTTTTATAATATTATAATGTCATAATTTAAACTAATGAACGAAAAGTCACTTGTTCAAGATAAACAAATTATTTTTAATACGAACTTTATCAATAAAATAAGAATTGTTCATTTCATTCGTCTTTTGTCGTGTTTCTGGTAATATACCTTAAAATTATATTTATCAATAAGTTGAGACTTTGTTTTATATTACTTCTGAAGTGGTGAATATTTCAGTTTATTTATGTAATAATGAAAGTTCCAGTTTTATTCAAATTTAGTGCCTTTACACAATATTCCTTACTTTATTTATGTTTAGTGTCAAATAACAAGTTTTCTCATTATATTACGGTATAAAAACATTAATTATTTCACCAAAGTCGTAAATGCTGCAATATTGGCATATTAGAAAATGTTTATTTATTTATTTTTTCGAAGAAGAGATACAATGCACATTAATCAATATATGTATAAAGCAATTACTTTCTGTTCGTAGTTAATATTAATGCCTGACCCCCTAAAATCAACATAATATCCCGCCTTGATACAGACTTCGGATCCGAATATGTCCGGTGGGGCTGCCAGCTATCGACCTCTCCTCTCGCAGTCCAGCGCAGACCAGGGCTCCTCCCTGATAGGCGGGGGCAGTGGCGGCGGTTACATGCCCGGGATCCAGGGAGTTGGTGGAGGGGGAGTTCAGGGCCAACCCATCCAGATGCAGAACTATTACCAGCACGCGGAGCAGCAGTACTACCGTCCTGGTCCACAGTATCAGGCTCAACAGGTCAACCAGCAGGTAAGTACATTGGCGAGCGGGCCTTGCAAATAGTTTACTATGTATGTAAATTCAATTGACATTTTTTGTTAGATATTTGGATTTTTTAATAATATAAAAACGAGGCCAGTCTGGTATTTTATGACATCGATGGCGGAATCAATTTATTGGTTTTTTAGAAGGGATAAATATTTTCATAATAAAATTGTTATATTTTGATAAGATTCTGAGTATGTAAGTAATAAATTACGTGTAGTTAGTTATGTATAGTGTATAGAACTATATGTATTGCCACGGGTCCGTGCCATGGTGATAGGCCAGGGAAGCCAGTTTGGTCCCATCCGAGAAGGATGAGTCCCTCTCGTGCCGACGTGAAGGCACTGGCAATGGGAGAGATAGTTGTTGCTGTTGTACAGACTGCTTGATATATGATCTGACATGAAGAAAACACACTTTTCTGGCTAATTTTATTTAGTAAAAAATGCCAGATCATATCTACACGCACGAATATATATATATATATAAAGAAATATTAACTAAACATAAAATGAATATCATAATAAACATTATTATAATATAGAAACATAAATAGTTAATGTCATTTAAAAGACACCAATAAAACTTACGTCAACCAGTCTGTGTCACAGCAACAACTACTATGACAATAAACTAAGAGCAATCGATAAATATAATAATTTAGTGAGATACACAACAGGACACTATATTACGCAACTATTCGTAATCTATTACTTACATACGCGGAATCTCATCATATTGAATATTAATTTCAAATTATCTTGTTTTGGTATTAATTAGACACAACAAAAAAGCAGTAACATAATAATAATGTTAGTAAATTTAATTAAATTAGAAATACCTTAACAATTTGCATCATTACTATATATTATACCATGACCTTCTTATCTCTCTTCTGTGTTAAAATTCATGCTGATAACATTATTTTGATATTTTAACTGTTTATCAATTTTGCTGTGCAATAATAGCGATCCTTATCAGCAGGGTAAGTATCGAGTAAATATATTTATATTAAAATTTGCGGAAAAATACAAACGTTCATTTTGTTTGATTTTTATGCAATCAGATATTATTGTAATGCTCATATTTTGTATTAGTTATGGAATGTAATTGAATAAAAATAAACGAATTTTTAAATTAAATGAAAAATGAATGTATTTTTCATTTCAAAAGTAATTTATAATTATTATAATAAAAACAAGTGAATAAATTATTTAGAATTAGACGACACAATAACATCGTCAAGCTAAGAGTAAGAACAAAAATAGAATTACGCATTACATGAAAATGATTAAATATCAATGGTATTGAACCAATGCTTTCGTTTTCAAATGATCGAACTCACTGACGCTCACTTGTCAATAACTGGAAAACTCTAGCTTTCGTGCAATAATCATTGATATTGAATAATTGTCATGCAATAATGACATAAAATAAATTCTCTGTTACAAAACTATAAATAGAAAACTATGTTAAAAAGCTTGCGTGTATTTAATTTCAGTATTACATTATAGGGGATAGTATACATGTTTTACACTAATTACTGCCTGTAGTTCGAATCTCCATTAATGCTATGATTGTAGCTGGTAATGTAACGTAATGTAATGACAATTTGACAATGACAGTTTCTATAGGTAGTATTGAGAGATGATACTGATTAGAAGATAAAAATTGAGATATGTAGTAATAAATATCGTTGTCGTATTTTTTCGTTTTTATCTAAAAAATGCTCCCAAAAGTGAAATACTATTTTATTTTTTAAGTATAATTAGTGAACAGGGTATACAATTATATATGTTTTTATGTTCTAATTAGAGCGTGATTAGAATTGCACTTTTTTTGTTGGAACAAAAAAAAACTATTTTTACTCTTAAGAGCAAATACTAGATTTATATCTGAATTGCGCAATTTCTTTATTGTAATTTCTGTTCTAATCATGAAGTTATTTTTCTTTAACTATGAGATGAATTCCTTCAATGTTTTTAAGACTTTCACTTTGAATCTTACAAGCTTCTAGTATTTTTTCAGCAGCAGTCTTAATTATTTTCCTTTTTATTCTTTTAAATTTCTAATTAGCGTAATCAGTTATTTTCTTCTAGATGGCATAACATTTGCACCTTATATCGTGATACTTAAAATAAATGTGCAAACTATATTTTGGATTTTGTGTTTCAAATTTGTCATAAACATGGTTAGTTTAGCATTTCATAATGAATATGATTTTAATATGTACAATATTTGTCTTCATTTTGGACACCAATATTGCATCTATTGTTAATTTAATGTTATTTTACAGATGAAATGAAAATACAATTAATTATAGTTATTTTTTTCTTCATGAAACGCAATATTGTTTTGTTTAAATTGTAAAAGATATTTTGAAATATTTGTAAAACATTCCCTATTGTTTTCTTTTTTTGCCCATGTACATTATTTTGCTTACATGAACTTAATTAACTTTGAAATTATTATTTTATTGTTTGACATTTTTTTCTAAAGTACCAACTATCCTATTAAAATTGTTTAGATGCTTGATAACACTTCATTAAAATCATTAAATCAAGGTAGACTGGGTTAAATAATAATATTTTTTTCTTTAAATAATTTTTTCACTACGTGATATAGTTTTGTAATTGATTCTAATAATTAAATCAGGAAAAGCATTTATATACACCAACTAGCGGCAAATGAGATAGTCGAAGGTACCCATTGGTTGGTTTAGCTCTGTTGGCGTTGGCTATCAGCCATCACAGCTAGAGCCTTTGGTTCCTCCAAACTACACTGCTATGTAGACAGCCGCGGGGGGATATTGACACAGATGTAGAATCATAAGGACGAATTATTCATCTCACATTATCTTCTCTTGCAGCCTACTTACTGCACAAAGTTGACTCTAATTGAGCCTAAAGATCAAGTCTATTTTCTATCGATTTCCTCCTCGTCTTATCTGCATGGCGTATATAGTATTAATTAATATTCTAAATATGACTGTGATTTGGGACGCAAATCCTTATTATACAGTTTTTTTAGAAACTTTACTTTGAAGGGACCCAGAATATGTTTGGATTTTAAACATCGTGTGTACAGTTAAACATAGTATTTTCAGCCGGAGTTTTTTTTACAGCACTTCTAGTTTTATGATGTTTGACTTACTCTAGTGATTTCTATTTAGAGCAAATTTTACATCTAGAATGAATTATTGCCTTAGTTGTGCAAATTTATTATTTTAGTTCAATGGGTTCAGTCCACAAATTATATTAGTGGTATAATTCAATTTGTATCCCCCATGATTTGCTAAAAGTAACTACAATTAATTATTGTGATGTTAACAACTTGTATTATTGCTTTTTCCGATCAAATGTGGAGGAATGTTTAACCAAATTCGAGTTATCTATATCAATTATGAATTCAAAATTTAGTGGACAGCTGAGCTATTAAATTTAACCTATGTTTTAGCAAATTTAGGAATAAGGGTTGATAAAATTCGATATTTCTAATTTAAATTTCACATATATTGACATAAAATACTACAGCTTTTGACAATTTAATACGTTTTTTTAGGTATACAAAAACAGGGTTATAATAATAATAATAATATATAATTGAGGAAATACAATTTCGGTGTTAAACCACCTAAATTTACGCATTATTTAGTAAAAAAAGAGTAAACTGAGAAGTATTATCAAGGCAATTCTTATATGTATAAGTGTGTCTTTGCAGAATTATTTTTCTTTATCGCGTGGATTAATATTTAAACTTTATTATTTTACTGCGTTTATCGTGTTGTACGTTATCCACTTCATAATAACATATTCTCCCATAAGCCCAATTCTATTGCAACATTTTCACGATTTCAGTCTACTAATATTTTGAATGCATATTTTTTATGTACATAGACAATGTAGAATTTGTTCTGACTGACATTCCTTCACATCTGATCGAGAAAACCGACATTTATAAAATATTTTTGACAACGTTTGAGATTTAAATGCATTTACAAGTAACATTAGAGTATATTATATGGACATATTTACATGTAACCATTATACCATACTGCAAAATTGGGGCATTTAATATTGCTATTTGTGTATTTTGTACACGAATATATTATAATATACAGTTTGATTCTACGATTGAGATATGTATATTAATAATATTACATACTTATTATATACAAACTTTAATATATTAAATTATACCCTAAGCTTTGCTATTCTATTTACGTCATAATTTCATGATGTACATTTGTAATGCTGTTTATGAAAAGAGCTTTAAATTTAATTAATTCAACAGAGTCTCAAATGCTTTTGTGTAACGCTGCATGTTTATTTTAAGAAATTTTTTTAAATGATTAATATAATTAAAATTATAAATCCAATTAATAAAGAAAGAAAAGCCTTGCTATCAGAATAATTTAGTAAAAGTTCGTATATATTCGGTTATAAAACCCTCTTTAGACAAGTACATTAAAACTCTAAAAACTCTAGTTAAACTATTACAGTTAAAACTCTACACACAAAATTGCTCTGAAATTTTTTTATGTGATTCAATTATATTGTTTTATATTTATGGTCCTAGAATATAGATCATTATGTTTTAGCAGTCCATTAAATAAATCCAAATTATTAAAGGTTTTGACGATTTCTTTATTATCATATTGTTTCGAGTAATACTTAGACCGTTTCGACGATAAAGAATAACTTCATTATTTTAATATCAGATCTTGTCCGAAATATACACGCGTTCAAAATTTATGCGTGGGCTTTAAATTTGAAAAGTTTCAATTTTCAGCGACTATTTTTTTTAGTGAATGCATAATTAATAACAAAAAAAGTTTTTCTCGTATCCGTAAACTCTTAGATGTAGCTTACATACAGAGACACCCATAACTATATCCGTGTATTTATACATATAAATAAATAATATTGTTGTTAAAGTCTTCCTTTTATGAAATATATTCATAGAAAGTATTGAAGCATTTATTCCTTTACAGACATTGAAATAAAGAGTTTCAGTTTTTGCACATCATACAATTATATATTTAAGATTTATCTACTGCTAGTTGAAAACTCACATATTTAAAATATACCATATTCTTCATATTATGACATTAAATTTATATAGAAATTATGTGCAATATAAATTGTCTGTCTGACTTTTTACTTTTTTTAAATGTTCAAAAATAATCTTTTTTGTTTTAACATTTACATTTCATCATGTATAAAAACACATTACCAATATTAATATTTAGTGATTACCAATTAGTTTGTAAATATATATTTTATTATTGGCTATATGTCATTTTTCTAATATTTGTAATCAGAAAATGTGTTAAGACTTATGTTTGACCTGGCTTGGAAAAAGGTGGAGGGTTTAAAATTTTATTTTTTAAGCTAAGTCCGAAAATCAAGTTTTTTAAAAAGGTGGGGTGTCAATGTGCTACCGAATCGACCCTACTATACTACTTATATACAGAAAACGTGTTATTTGGGACAACCACTATGAAAGATGTATTAGAATTTAAAGTCAAATTTCGAACCTGAAAAAAACCTGGAAATTTATCTTCCAAAATCCGCGGACAGCCTGGGTATAGGTACGAAAGTCAATTATCGTTTTATTTATTTCGCTTTGATCTTAACACTATGTTTGAATAGTAGAACAGTTGTGTTTGTAATATTATTGAAGTACGTTGTGTTTCTAATATGAAAGCAAAACTGAAACCGAAACTGATAGTGAATCGAAAATAAAATGTATATAAGGTATTGTTGAGATAAAATTCATTCTTCACTTTTTTTCTTTTCTTTTGAGTTCAGTTTTAGTTTCACTTTCATGTTAGAAATACAATGTACTTCAATGATATTACAAACATAACTCCTCTACTTCTTGTTTAGAATATTTGAGTCCTATATACCAAATTTACTGAATATATACAATACAGGCTAATCTCGACAAATTAGAGCAGACGAGATTATCTGCTATCATATGGCGTGCTAATGTATATTATGTATGTAGGTATTATCATTCTAAAGCCGTTCCTATTTGTCCACTATAATATGTAATTTCTTCTTTGGAAACAATGGCATTGATTAATATAAAATAATTTTTGTTTGTTGTTAATTCACACCGAAAATTCCAACTAAAAGTTGAAAATTGAACTAAGATCATTATCATTATCATTATTAGTAAATTATGTAATTATTAATATAACCATTTTCACGCAATACATTTTTAAGCTTAAATTACGAAATAACTTCCATGATTTTTTTTAAAACAATTTAATAAATAAGAAAAGAAAAGAAGCGCTTGCTGCCATATATTTGGTGTAATTTACTACACATTTTCGAGGTTAAACCTCTTAAGTATGTAGACAGAGTGACATAAAACAAGTTAGATTAGGTATTATATGTCTGATTAATACATAATCAGATTAAATTGATAGAGAAGAAGTTCATACGATAAGCTGCTATAGGCATACAGAGCAAGGCTATTGTAAGGTTTAGCGAATCAATAAAGTATACAAAATAATTAATATACAACCAGCATACTGACCTAGCAGCCTATCGTATGCACTTTTTCTCCATCCATTCCATCTGATTATGTAATAGTCGCACATATAATACCTAACCTGTTTTATGTCACTGTCCACATGACTATAGCTTGGAGGTTTAACCTCGAAAATTTGAAGTTAATTACACCAAATATATTACAGCAAGTCCTTCTTTTCTTTCCTTTTTTTTCTTTTCTTTTATTTTTATATAAAATGCTGCACAGAGTGAACTACCGATTTATATTAATATAATATTTTCCGGAAAATCTAAATGTTTCTTTGATATTGTGATAACTTTCTATTTCATCCTTCGATTATGTATCATGTGAGCATCATTATAAGCATCCTTTGTAAGGAATTCTGTCAAATCTCTCCTAATCTTCTACTTTCCCGTAGGCTTACTACCATGACCGTGTGTCACCGCGCACTGTCCACATGGGACGAACAGCTCAGACCCAACCGCAACAAGCGGCTTATAACACGGGTGCAGGGGTCACTACAGTCTCCAGTCTAGCTGCTGCTGCCAACAGGTACGACACTGGATCTACGATGCCGCAGCCTGGGGTTGGTCGACCCACCGACCGACAGCCGAGTTATCACCAACAACCTCAGCATCAACAACAACAACAGCAGCAGCAGTACCACCCCATCGTGCAAGGCCGTCTCTCGAACTCTAGCGGAGCGTTAAGTGGAGGGCCTGGGGTTGGAAATGCAGCTGCTGGCCTGAGACCTGTCTCCTTCCTCCAAGCAGTCGATATGAGTGGGCACTACAACGAGAACAATAGTCAGCAGCAAATAGCGCCGCAGAACAACACTTACCGGGGCAGTGGTGGTATACAGCAGCAACAGTTCGCCGGACAACAACAACAACAGCAACAGAAAAACATGTACAACACTAGCGCTGGGGGTGGGCAGCAGGTGCCCTATGCTCCCCAGGCCTCCCTGTCGCAGCATTCTCTTCAACAGCACCAGCAACAACAACTCCAGCAACAGAGGCGCGCCTATCTTGGCGGGAGCTCCAGTCTTCCTCCCGCGGTCAATCTCGCGCACTACAACCAGATGGCGCGTCAATTGGATGAACAGGTGGAAGCCTCGACAGAGGGAACCTTTGAGATCTCCGTGTGACCGACAAGTTGATTTCAATATTTCTTTCTGTCTGTCTCCTCGTACTCTTGTTTTTAAATAATTTTTTAAATTTATCTATCTTCCGACATGATATTGACACAACATGCTTACTTCTCTTTCAATATTATTATTAACATACAGTTGATATTGGAATCAAAGAATATTTATCCCGTGTCTTCTGTCCATCATTGAAATCACATCCCGCCTTGTTGATAGTTTTATGTGTTGGTACGGACCAGTATTAATATAATATTATCCACTAATCGGCAGTTGCTGTTTTTGAAACCTGTTGAAACCTCCTTTCTGCTTGTTCCTACAACCTTGCTACCTTATCCTGAAGTAAATGATATCATATAAAAACTGTAATACTATCTGCTTTAAATGAATGATTGGTGCTTCGTCTATTATTCTAGTTGAATAATGATATGTAGCTAATTTAGTAATTGAGACAACAATAAATTAACCAATATTCTCTGGTAAACATATTTGATTTAAATAATATTTTTTGTTTCTTATATTCGAGTTTACCAGTTAAATGGAGGGTTTATTCAATGTATTCTTATGGCTAATTACACTCAGTCGTTTCACACATCTCGGATTATACTATATGTAAGGTTAATTTATTATCTGAAACATATACTTACGTAAATTTTTAAACCCAGTATTGTACACTACTCTAATGGTCATTGTTAGCTCATAAAAATTTGATTTATGAGCTATTTTAATGTTATTATATTTATTATTCAATTTCACTTGTTTTAATGTTTAAATAAACTTATATAGTAAAATGGGTGCTTTGACGTGGTATACTATACTAATAATGTTAAAAGTGTTTTATATATTATTGTTGAAATTAATATGTAACATAATTTCTTAATGAAGTTCTTAACATTTAATTTATCATCCGAAATTTCTTAAAACTTTTTATGTTAATGCTATTATTTATTGATTTCTACACATTACTGTTATTGAACAGATACAAAATGTATAAAAATATGATTTTTTTAGGTGTAGGACCAAGTATGATATTTATATTTCACAATAAAACACTATTTGATAATTTTAAAAGTCGAAAAATCGATGTACGTAAGCTTCGAAGAAGAACTAAAGTTGTTTCAATTTATTCTAGAAATTGTCTTAACAGTATTTGTTAGTATTAATAATTGGAACAAAGTTTGTACTCGTGTATATTATTACCACCTCTTTAAAAAACATGAAGAGAGTACGCTAAGTTTATTTGGAGGACTAACAGATGCATATTTGGACCATATCGAGCAGTACTACTATGTTTGCGATATTTAATTCTGTAATGCGTTGTTTGTATTTTGAAGTACTGTAGTATATCTTTGTACATAAAATAGTAAATACATTTATAATAATTAATACTTATTTGTGACGAATATTTCTAGTTGATTTCTATGAACATGAAAAACCTGCACAATGCGTAATTATTAAAAACTGTTAATGCATCTGTATTCACTTTTTGTAAAAGCCAAGTTTCTACTACGTATATATTTCAATTACTAATTATACTTTAATGTATATATTCGCGGGTATTGCTCTGCATGACAAATCATTTGCTTTTGCCAATAGTGTCATGTTTTGACTTGTTGTCTCATCCGATCAATGATTAAACAAATGAAGCTATACATATATATATATATACACAACTGAAACACCAAAATACATTTCTTTTACATTATTTGTATTCTAGTTTCTTTCACGGTGTGATAAAACCAATGCCAGTGCCATGATACTTTTATTTTATGTATTCGCCTATATATATATACATATATACATATATTATTATTATTTATTGTACCTATACTTAACGTTAAATATATTTATACAATTAACTGAATAATAGTTATACTTTAATGATTGTATAATACATATGCATATATATATACATATACACAATATTGTACGTATTATTACATATACATAATAATATTATTGTAGGGTACATTTAGTCGTACATATGTACATTTATACATATACGAAAAAGACATCACCATAGATGGATACTCTGTTTACAACTCGCTTGTCACGATCAAGTACTTTTCGTATATTATTTTTTAATAAACATTTTATTGTATTGGATGTCTTTACTTTTTTCTTATGTTAAATTAATGGTTTTTAATTTCAAAGTCATTTTTGTTTTGATCTTTTTTGTCACATAATTAAAGACTTGATTTATCCATCTCGACAGGTTTGAAGATTATAGCCTCATATAAAAAGAATGATGACATATGTTTGACTAATTTTAATGAAGCTTTTTGTTTTGTATATTTTTTGTCAGAATTATTGCTTGACTTTAAATTTTGTCGCATCTTATCTCATAATATTATATTTTACTTACGTTAATCTAAAATCGTAATATCTGTATTCATTATGTAGAATATATATTCCATTAATAATTTTATAATGTGGAATACTTCTTAAAAACATAGGAACTTTCCTTACTCCCTAGTATTTTAATAATTTTGTATTATTTTCTTGATTACATTTAATGTCTTTTGACGAACGCGTTTGATTTGTGTTTTGAATACAAGTCCCATTTTTCTTTTCTTTATTTAGATTATTAAATAATCTAAAATTTGGTAAATGCAACTTGAGATAAATGTTTTATACGAAATTTTAAATATATTTTTATACTGACATTTTTCTTTGAAATTTACTTTTGAATTATCTACGAGTATATTGTTTTTATAAATTGTTTTCGGTTTATTTATTTTTATAAAGGATTTAAAATTTTTTGACAAATATTTGATTGTAAGAGACTAACTGACACCTATTATTCTGGTCAATATCTTATTAGGCACAGGTGTTTTGCAGTTACTTTATAGTTTAAATTATGTCTAATATTAAATTTAATCTAAAAGTAGTAAGTGCTTACTTTTTTTAAACGATTTTCGTTATTTAACATTATTTATCGTATTAATACCTGATATTGTTTACATAAACAAACTTATACATGTATATTTATAGAAAATATTGAAGTGCTATATAATTGCATACCATGGCGGTTTCAATTGGTTCCGATGGCGAATTCATTCCATTTGGAGCCACTATAACCAAATGTCTCAAGGGAGACCACGCGGTGAGTTGAATATATATTTTGAGTAATTTACATAGTTTTCGCTCTAAAAATAAGTTGTTTTTCTCTTTACTACTTGACAAGTACTGAATATAAGAAGTTAACATTTTTTTGCAGGAATATGAGCTTCAACTTTCGGCACCTGGCTCGGTTGTTTGGACGATAACACGACGATATCGCGAATTTAGAACTCTTCATAAAAGTGTAAATAAATAATGCGCATCTTGGTTTTACTACTTATATCTAATGACACAAAATACATTTGGCTACTTATATATTATATTGTTAAACATGTTTGTATTGTTATTTAGTTGACAAAGAATCACAGACTTGAAGATGTGGAATTTCCTCCCAAGAAGGCATTTAACAACCTATCAACGGCGTTCTTGGTCAAACGGCAAGATCAGTTGATGACTTATTTACAAACTGTTTTGAAGCGGTATCCATTTCCTCCGCCTCCACTTGCGGAATTTATTGAATGGGAACGATATGTAAGATAAAATTATATAAAAAAATAGTTAAATGTATTTATTTCTGCTTTTTATTATCCTCAATTTTTTTTTAGGAAATTCACGGAATAACTTCCCATCTCGCTTTGAAATTACTAGACCAAAGTACTAATTTTTGTTATTATATTATTTAGATAAAAAACTATATATATTTAAACACAGTTTATGTTTTCTTATCTTTTTCAGCTGAAAAGATTCTCAGCTGCAGCTTTCCTTTTGAGATGACTGTTTATCAGATTCACGCTATTAATCAGCGTATAAAATCCGCAGCTCCCACAAATTGTAAGTTTTATCAATAATGTAGTAAGCAAAGTATTTGAATGACAAATTTGATTTATTCCTTATTTCTAGTGTTAGACGATTCGCGCTACGACTTCGGACACGTAATGGAATTTGTAAGCAGACTTCAGAGTCTTAAGGTTAGTTTTTAGTTTCATTTAACACCAGTTTCTGTTACTTATCATTAATTTATTCTCTTGTAATTTGATGTATGAATAAATATCTAAAAATAGGTTTAATATTTCTATAAAAGGCCTATTTGTGATTTTTCTCAGATCGTTGGAAACAGCGACAAAGTCCTCAAAAGTTCTATGGTTATGAATACATTGGACTTCGATCTTTCACCTTTTCAATCTCTACTCAGACTTGAAGTGAGTTTTTTACAATCGATAACCTTTTCCTATAATAATATCATCGTGATTCGAGGTGCAAATTTAAATATAATATTTTAAAATGATTTTTTCACATATGTATCGAGCTTGTTTCAACAAATATTTCCTTAATCTTTGGGTAGCTTATCAACATTGATCTTCGACATATGAAGGGCTTTTCTCAGTTGAAGAAGACTGTTATGACGATTGTTGTGCATAAATCCCTGGATGATCTTCAGGTTTGCATTCATATTTTCATCTGTTATACTACTGTTGTTTGTTTTTATCCATATTAAATCATGTTGTAAACTTTTAAGTTCTAGTATTGCCTAGAAAGCTTCTGGTTATTTTAAAAAATAACACAATATAACGCATCGATCAGCATTATTATAAATTGTAATATTAAAATGGCGTTACTAAGGCGTTCTATTTTTTTTTCCTATCTTAGAAGATATCAAGGCTTTATTTTTAATTTCGAAGCAATTTAGTATATGTCTTCTCCATTTTCAGAGACTCATGCTCGGTGACTTGTACGCTGCGGGTAGTGGACAGTGGGTTTTCGGAGAAGATCCGGTGCCCACTACAGGATGGGAGAAAACCACTGTCGCCAATTTCAGTGATAATTACCTTCACGGCTTGGATCCCTCTGTCGTAAGCTCTTAAAAGCTTCTATTTTACTTTGTGTATGTAATTCGTTGTTGAGAGAAAAGTTTTCGAAAGGTACTTTGCTTACACTTTTTACTGACTCATGGCCTTAAAATGCTGAATTCTTAGAATGGCTATAGTTATATTAAACACCTAACTTATTATTTGATTATAGACTATAACTATTTTTTTTAACATTAATCTTTTCCTCTTCTTCATAGGAACTTCTGCGACGTCTAGAGTCCCTGAATCTCTCGGGGAACAATCTAACCGAAGTGACGCATTTGAGTAAGCTCTCGTGGCTTACCTCTCTCAACCTCGGACGGAATAATCTTTCTGTTATGGAGGAGAGTGTACTAAATCGGGAGACAGTGGACAGTTCAGAGATGATGCTTCATCAACGTCTGGGGAACATCAAGGAACTCCGACTCGACAGGAATCAACTCAAGACGGCCCTACTTGTTGATAAGCTCTACTCACTCCAACTCCTCGATCTAGCCGATAATTGTATTTCAGCGGTATGTTTTTATTCTACTACTTACTTTTGAAATGAGTAGTGACTAAAACAATTACATCTTATGATAGTTTCTTAGTATTATTTTATCAATAATAATATAATAAAACGATTTATTTATTACGTATTACAATTCGTGGAAGTTAACTATGATTGTGCGAATAATAAAATTTTGATTTTTAATAGAATGTCAGTAGCTTCTATCTTATCATCTTAATTATTCTATAGTGCTAGAGTTACACGAACAAATTTTCTATGAGATATATGTTACAATCTGTACAAACTAGTACATTAAATATAATCTATATCTATATCTTTATATTTACAATGTTTAATACTAAGAAAATGTAAATAATAGTTTTATTACAATTACATTATTATTATTACAGTTTCGTAGTTTTCAAAGTATTTAAGTGCAATATTATCTATAAAATCTGATTCTAAATAAATAAATTTCTATTATTTAACTTTAAATTACAATTTGGAAATAGCTAAATGTAGTTAAAAAATTTAATAGTCGAAATTATCTTACTGAAACTTTATCGTTCATTTAGGTTTTTTCTCTCATATCAGTTTATACCGTATATCTCTTTTTATTTATGAATTATAACATTTTCCCAAGTTATATTTAAGTAGATAGGTTTTAGTGGCAAATGATAATCTGTTTTACTTTTTAAGTCAGAAAGAAATGGGGGTAATAACTCAATTGATTCATTATACCCATGAGAGTTGACAGACGATCGGCATCGAACTTGATTTGGTTATAGCTAGTTTTTTTAGATAAAAATATATTTTTTGTTGTCTTGAACTCCATTTTTAAAAGATTTCTGCTTTTTTCTAAACGTTTAAAATGAAATGTTTAAAATTAAGATTTATTTTTGGCTAGTGGTTAATGACGGATTGTGATTGCTCTAATTTTCACTGATATTGTATGATCTATCTATTAATTATTCTACTTTACATTATGAGAATTTCAGTTGCTTTTTCGGTTGTTTAACGCAAACTTATTTCATTAATTTTGTATAATTTTATTATGTTACAATTCTTATTATATTTCATATTTGGTTAGTCTGATATTTTGAAGTTTTAGGTAATTACCTTCATAGAATTCCTATACTTATGACAGACCAAGCTTGTTCCCTATTTTTTTAAAGAAAGTGTAAAGTTGTATCATCCATCTTAACCCTGAAAATTAATCGAATCTTATTCTTAGAATGCTGTCAAATTGGATTGTCATGAATTTTTAAAAATAATTGTTTTATTTTTTGACGAATACTGATTACGGCGCTTAAACATTTCCTGGTGTTTTTGGATACTGATTTTTTTTTAATGATAGAGCATTGTTTTAAATATTTATTAACTTTTCATTGAGATTACATTTTTTTGTAATATACGAAAATTGTGAATATAATACCCAATTATAATAAATAAGATTGATTTATAAAACATTATTAGACTAAATAAATCTGTAATGCTAAAAAAACCTATTTTCAACATTCCTATTATATTTGTTTATAGTAATTATTTTACTTCAGACTTGTTATTCGTTTTTTTGTAAACTAATTTGAATTTAATTGATATATTTTGCTCCTTTGTGCTATAAATTTGGGTCGTATTTAATTAATGTGTAATTAATAAAATATTTTCATATTTAAATTTTTTTGCACTATTGAAGTATTTCACTTGCGGTATTGAACTAATTTTATATTTTAAAATGCAATATTAATGAGCGTTTTCCAAAAATGGAAACGTTAACGATTCCGATGTCGCTCTTTGCAGGAAACGTTCATTCCAAAAGTCGGAATCGTTCGGCGTAACCATAGAAATTAAGTAGGTCACATATCTGATTTCCGACACGCCTCTGCGTCATATATCAATTAAATGGTCAGTTTGAGTTTTAAAGAACGGTTATTTGCATTTATAATATTTTTTTGTTCCTTTATGTAATATGTTCATGGATCATTTACATGTTTTAGTCTACATCGATTCGTAACCATAGAAATTAAGTAGGTCACATATCTGATTTCCGACACGCCTCTGCGTCATATAGCAATTAAATGGTCAGTTTGAGTTTTAAAGAACGGTTATTTGCATTTATAATATTTGTTTGTTCCTTTATGTAATATGTTCAGGGATGATTTACATGTTTTAGTCTACATCGATTTGCAATCAAATATATCTTTCGTTTTCATTTAACATCATTTCAAAAGTTTAATATTCCTGTGTAAAAGGGCTCTCTTCTAACGATTCCACTTTTGAGAAACGCTCAATATTAATTTTTAATATTTTTAAATCGTTGAAATGTTCTGTCGTAGCATATTTTCCCAATTATTGATGCACAGGATTCTAATTAGTGCTATTATGAGTGTTTTTTTCTCGTTATACATTAATTTTCGAAAATTAGCTAAATGATTAAAGTTTAATTATGAAGTGGTCTATTTGGTTCAGTATAGGCACACCTGCTGTATACTAATTGTTTTGTTCTATCTTCTCCCCTGATAGTTTGTCGATATCCTTTGTTTGGGTCGACTGCGCTGTCTGGAGCAACTTTTTCTACGCGGAAATCCTTTATGTCAGGAACAGAACTATCGCAGGAACGTTTTCGACATTTTTGGTACTCGGTTCATTGAGGTAATTTAGACAATTATAGTAACACTAGTACTCCTGATTATTACAATTTTTGTATAACACTTATTATAATATATTATATAATTCTTGATGGTTTACGTTTTCACAGAAGTATCATAATATTATCACTTTGATATCATTTTTTATATTAAGATTATTCCGTATTATAAGCTTTAATTTCATTTTATTGATTATATTATATTGAATTGATTTTTTAAAATTTGAAACATTGAGTTAATTAATTATCATAACAGTTTTGACTCATTAATTATTGTATACGGTTTTAGTATTACCATTTTTATGACTGTAAATCATTTTAGAGTAATAACCCAATTTGTAGCATAGCGGTGAGGTAGTTTGTTGTACAGAAACGTTTTAGGTATAATTGTAATAAAACGTGATTATTAAACAGCATTATAATTGCCTGAATGTTGACAAAAGTAAAACTATTTTTATCTAAATACATAAAGCTACCTTATTGATACCCATTTTTGTGAAATTTATTAAAATAAAAAGATTTATCTCGTTTAAAACAAAATCATTTTTTACATTTGCGTGTTGTTTTTGACAGACACAGGGCTAGTGGCAGTTGTTATATTCTATATGTTGTTTATGGCATAATATTCCCTTTCTTAATCTCTGTTTGGCTTTAACTAATTCTACTTAGTTATATATTCTGTTAAATTACTAAATTGCATATTCAGCGAGGTAAACCTCAGTTCTCTGGTCAAGCCGTTTAAGGCATCGTCCGCACGGTCAAGCCAGGGTCAAGCCGGCTCGGCGAGTCTATCGATTGGCTCGATGGCTTGGCAATTGACAGTCATGAAACATGTTATATATTTTCTGTCAAGTAAAAATCTTATTGGTTGATAAATGCAACACTGTCTTGATCAATTTTCAAACGTGTAACTGAAGATTTTATCGATTTTATCATTATTGATTATGCAAAGCGCATATTATTTCACCAAGCCGACTTAACCGTTGTTAAGCACCGCGGAATATTAGATTTATACATTTCTGTTGCAAAAAGCTTCGTGTTTTGTTTTTGTTTTTCAGAACAATTTTATTAAGATGAACATTTATGACATGTTGAATGTAACAACAACAATAATGTATATTAATATAATATATACCTACAATCTCTGTATACAGTGATCACCAATTCTTTTTCTAAGTTGAGTGACTAATCTATTCCTCACTCTGATTTATAGGTGACTTTGGATGGCGTTCCTGCCTCTGTTTCTGAGGTTGAAATGGTCAATCTTTTTCGTGCTCTCAAATTGGGCAAGGCCTCTGATGGAGCCTCAAATGTGACAGACATGGATGGGTGAGTGACAACTTGTTACCATCATTTAAAACATATATATATACATATATAACAGTTGTTGTCAATCACGGTAATCATGCATTATTGTAATTTTCCTCCTTTTTGCTAATTTGTAAAGTTTGGAATAGATTGTCTAATTATCAATTTTGTTATGTGCATTAATTGCTTTATAAATTGACTAAAATGAAAACTTGTTTTATAAATTTACTTTAAAAATACGCTATAAGCAGAATTTTTGGTTTAGAAATTATATAATGTGTATATAAATTATTTTGGGAAGAATTTTGTTATAGTTTAACTTGTTAGTTAAATATGTACATTTAAAAGAAAACATAATCAGTCTTGAAAAAAAAACATTTCTAGGTGTAAAATTATTTGAATTTAAATCGGAGCTAAATGTGCCAACTTTATAATAATTAAATTTTAAAGTATTTGCTTCAGTACAATATACATTTTTACTAATTTATTAGCAATCAACTGCAGAGTGAACTTATGAACTTATTATGATCTTATTTTTAAATTTATTTTAATGGGGCTTATTTATATCTTGCATATTTAAACAAACTAAATTTTGGACATAGAACTAATTTAGTACAATTCTGTATTGAGTTTTGAAATACAAACTAGTTAAATATTTTAATTGACTTAATATTAACAACAATTATTCACTATTATTGCTCATTAAAAAACAACAAAAAAACAATGGACTTCTTTTAAATATTTGAACATGTTGAAACATATTTATTAATTAAACTTTAATAATGATAGCACATTACGTATTATCATATCCTAGACAACTTCTAATTCTTCATTTATATAATACCGATTTGGAAATTACTTAATGTATTGGTTCTAAGGAAAAACTATACGAATTGCCTTATATGTTTAAGAGCAACATATTATATATGTATACAGAGTATACCATTAATTTTGTCATATAATTGACATTTAATTGAATGAAAAAACGATTATAAGATTATAAGGGAAAGCCGATTAATACATCGATAACAAAAATCTATATTGGTTCGTTCTCATTGTAATGATTTGTTCAAAACTATAAATTGAATCTGGTAAAAAGTATTGAATGAGACATGATTAATTGTAGTCTCTCATATCTAACTTAATGGAAACTAAATTAGTCATGATTTTACTTATATATTTAATATGGTGGTTTTCTTTGATATTATTCCTATTATTGTTATGTGTGTGATCTGACTTATCACAACTGCCGACTGTATACTAGCTGCCGACTTTATTACTAAGTATATAATATCTTCTCTGTCTTATTTAATTATTTATAACTATACACAGCTCTGTATAGTGCTATAATATAGTGTAGCCACCTAATGCTTGTATGTACATACATATTCTGCTAATCCTGCTTCAGCAACCCATCTTGCCCAATTCTCTCTCTCTCTCTCTCTCTCTCTCACCTTTTTAAACTTATCTCAGTCACAGACCTTTCCGTGTCCCCCCCCTCCCCTCTTCCATTTCTCTATTGGCAGACTATCGTAACTCATTGGGGCCTCGAAAACCTCAACAATAATGTCCGGTTTGGTGTCGATCTGAGATGACTGATTCAACATTATACATAATATAATGATATGACACTCACTAACACAATATAATATGCTTATAATATTAGATGTATATTAACACTGTCTTATAATAATATGTAATTATTAGTATTATTATTATACTCGTGCAATACACGTGCTCGTGATAATCTATTACAATGCTAATACTTCTGTGATTTCTCTTGGTGATTTTCTGCTGCTTCCATAATCTTCTGCTCCTCTTATTGTGTAGTTTTTGTAATGTATATATAATTGTATGTATGTAGAGTATGTACTTCTTCAATAACCAACACTCGATCCTGCTTCATTGACACTCTTAATATGTACAACTTTAAATTATCTCGTTATCCTATATCATGTAACTGTCTTTACATATGTTAGGTCTTCTATACCCTTTTAGTCATTTACTTTTAAGTGTTAGAGAAAACGCGATTTTTCTGTATAATTATCAATTCCTTGCAGACAATTTCAGCCGCTTTTTGCTTGGACAATTGTGGTCGTTACCAATCCATGGGATCGATCGTCTGTGGCGAATGAGTTGAGCACAAGGTGATAATAATTGAAGACTTTATTTGAAGTGTATTCGAACAGTATTTAAAAATATCAGTAATTTTAGTAAGATTAGTATTTTTTTGATTCTTTAAACTATAATGCACTAATCCATAAATTATAACGAGAAAAGCGGGTCCAACCAATAGTTGATATCTTCTTCATCTGTAGTATGGAAGTAGCTGGCATTCGGCCACCATCACCACAACCAGCACTAGAAAACAAGGAGAAAACCGGAGTAAGGAGGCTTGATTCACCTTCAGAGGATGATGCTGATGAAACGGTGCCTCGACCCGAAGCCACCGAAGTCACGGAGGGAGGCTCTTCCAGTCTGGCAACACCGCCAGTAAAACTAGGAGGTAGCAGCAGCCTGAAGTTCACGCTACAGAATCACCGTCTGCACAACTTTATCCTGTACAGTTTCTTCTCGGCCACTGGACGCCACCACACTGTGGGGAAGGTTGTATGGGCCCTGCGCTGTTCCCTTCGTTCTCTCGAGGTCAGTGAGCCTGAGCCAGTGTGTCTGGCGCTCAGTGCTCAGGACTCAACTCTCCTACCACTCGTTTTCAAACAGGTTCACGACAAATTCAGTGAGTATATCATGTTCTATGCACGCTTGCTACACACACACTCAATATGTATATGTGAACCCTGTAGAAACCTGGTTTCCATGTACTTCAGGGGAGGGGGGATGTTTTCCTTCATGTTCCTACGTTACAGGCGTACCCCTTTGTTTTTCTCTATAAATATCACTCCCCGAGGGGGGGGTAATGAATTAGACAAGGCTGACTTAAGGTTGCGTATTTTCGAAAACAATGGCTTTGATTGTTTCGTTTCTTATTTATATTTATTGAACACTTCTGACGGAATATTGAAAGATCATTATAGACATTATTATGTAATATTGCTATTAAATTTATATTCTAAATTGAATAATTACACATTAAGACCGAATAGGCCAACAATTAGTCTACTACTACTCCTAAAAGAGAGTAGAATGATTCATAAATTGTTTGACTAAACTGAATCACATGTTTTTAATGCTCACAGGCAGTCTTGGAGCTATAACTTGAATTGTTAGCTTTCAAATTAAAAGTTAAATCAATTATTATATTGTAGGATGCTCGTTCAGTCCACGATAAAATAGATCATTTGATTGATGTATCAGTTGTAACTTTCAACAATCGTTCTGCTTGTTCTGTATTCAAAATAAATGTACTGAACTCCATTGTCTCTTTGTCTCTCTGTCTGTCTGTCTTTCTAGATCTCCTTTATTCTCAGTCTAAGAGGGGCATCAGTATTCTAGTTATCCTGAAAAAAGCATTACTTCTTGTATCCGTTTTGTTTCAAGAAAAAATCTACATCTTTTACCGAAGTATAGACACTTTGTCTAGCTTGAGTCATTGTGTCTTGTCATGATTTTATTACAAAAATTGAAGTATAATTGTAATAATCATTTATTTCGTAATTTTTCTTCTTAATTTAACCAATTTTTTCCCCTTAAATAGCTTTATATTGTTTTTCTGTCTCATGTATTGGTTAATTTCTATGTTCTTACTTTTTTTACGTAACATACTCTTTCTTCTCACTCGCGCTTTTAATACCTTTTCCTAGTTAATGTTGCTCAATTGTTATTATGTAACAACTGTTTTATATATAGCCGGACTATTTTCAACTGTATTCACTCCCCTGCCTGATGAAGTGACGGCGTTCTGCCTCACGAAATCTGTTGGGTTTTGCTTTATTTTTAAATTATAGTTTTACTTTCCGCAGATTAAGATTTTTTTATTTCTAATTTATTTTGTAATTTCACAGTCAGAATTTCCAATAATTTTTGAAGTAGATACCTTAGCATATTAGTAAATTGGATCTCTAAGAAAGGATTGTTAAACTTAAAAAAGAAACAAGTCTACAATTAGTAAGAACTGATTGAAATCCTTTTAAAGGCATTAATTAAAATGTATGTCAATTTTATTCTCAATTTTAATGTTATATATATTTATATATCTATCTATAGTTATCTATACATTATTGGAATCAAAAATGATTTTTCTTATGAAAACCAAAGAGCATTTTTTATCTTTGGATATACATTTTTATTAAAGAAATAAATTAAACAAATCCTGCAGTTATTTATTTATTCTTTTATATAGACTATCATACATATTTTTTGACTAATTATTTAACTTGGAAAATATTATAATGATTTTATATTGAATAACGTTACACATATTAGTTGTTTTACATTTATATTCTTACATAATTTTATTTTAAATGTTGTGATGGATTAGTGTTATTTAATGCAACTTTTAAATAGCCTACTGTTAAATTTCGTATACTATTGATTCATTGTTATTCAGGTAATTAGAA